>JAUUDZ010411902.1:0-15042 GCA_032361705.1 Panulirus versicolor | reverse complement strand
TATATATATATATATACATATATATATTCGTTTCTTTCGTGGCATTTTTCCAGTAATGCAGCAAAACATACACTCGTGTCAAGCTATCAGACCTAGAGTAATATTCTTCTCGCAAGAAGTCAAGAAAAATGGCTGAGATGTTATGTGTCAACTCGGTATGAAGATGATTTACAGTAAGATCTTGCACTTCAGTATATCTTCTCAGGAGAAAAAGTATATCACAGTTAGGAAGCGAGGAACAGGTACTGGCAATGTCCATCAAATTTATACAGACATAAGTAGATATATATATATATATATATATATAATTTTTATCAGTGAATAAGCATACATTGCCATATTTAAGACTTATGAACCTGTTCTTCACTACCACAAATAATAGGTTTGGCACTCTCAAAATACACTATGATTATATTGCAATGCTAACTAGGAATTAGCCTTTTCTTTCCGAGCATATAATGAATGCTTTCATTCACTTGCATTCATGAAAATAATGCTCATATTCTGTACACATATCCTATTATTTTTTTCTAATTTTTTGCATCAAATCAATCATAGTTTCAATTTACAATACCCCTTCAAAGTCTCTCTCTTTGATCTCTCGCTACCATTACCACCCACATCCACGTCTCTCTCATTAGGGAATTAATCTTTTATCGCCAGATTCAACGAAGAAGTGATTTTGATTTCAAAGAGGCAGAAAATCGCATTCTGTTTTCCTGTGATTTTGCAGATAAAAGAAAGACATTTACTGTCGAAAATGATCCTCCCCCTCCTCTTCAATGTATTGATGCTGAGAGGTGATCGAGCAGTCTTTTTTTCTGATCATTGCAGACAGATTTTCCAACAATGATTATGAATAATATGCAATAGTTCAGTCAGGGTAAAAGCTGAGAGAAGGGATTAATCATTTGGCACTGATTAATCCATGCTGTGAGAAGGGATCAATCAGTTGGCACTGATTAATCCATACTGTGAGAAGGGATCAATCAATTGGAAGATCAATCCGCGCAATCACACCCTATGACGCGGATAATCACAGGATGATCAGTACCCTATAATTACGAGTCGCTTCTTGGTACTTATCATTACAACATCCATAAGATCAATATAGATCTTGGTTCAGAAGGGAGCTCTGTTGTATGAAATGGCAGTGTTTGGTAACTGGCAGTTATTGTTCAGATTTAACGATCCACATAGGGTACTTTACGAGGTAGGCTCCACCTCCCGTGGGATAAGATAGGCTATCTCGAGTTATTTTCACACTGTTCAACAATAGCCAATGGCAGAACAGTGTATTGTTTAAAATCCACCAATATCATTGTTGACTGTTCAGGCTTCCCCCCACCCCTCTCTCTATATGAATATATAGCCAATGACGGGACATAGCGTCATAGGTTACCTCCCATATATCCAACATTAGCCAATGGCATGACAGCAGTATCTCGGTTCTGCTCCGCTCCCCAGGGACATTCGCCAGTCACAGGACAGTGTGCTTGGATTGTGGGTGGAAGTGACAGCTCCAAAGGTTGCGAGAGAGATTTGAATATTCATCCCCCCCCACCCAACCTGGCCTCCCCTATTGCATGAAATTGTAAGAAGCAAGAGAAGGAATTTATATATACCTTCCCTGCAACATACAAACTCAAGGATCAGTCACTTTGCCCTCAAAAAAAGAAATTGATTTTCAATGTTACCCTTTCATGTATTTTCATGTCTAAATTATGGTATGTGTTCATTTCTATTATCATACATCTTCCAATAAATTATAGATGTATTTGTCCTCACTGTAATGCATATCGCAAGTTTAGGATTTAAAAAAAACAAACAAAAAACATGAAATAAATAAATTAAGCCATCGCTATCATATATCTAACTCTAATGATGACCAAAGGCTCAAAAAAAATGTAAAAAAAATAAAACCATGATTCTTAAAAGAACGAAAACTAATCATAGAGAAAGAAAAAAAAAATCCTCTGTTATGACGACACTTTGACCAAGAACAACCTGAGACTAATTCTTCTCCGTCGTTCCCTCCCCTCCCCTTCTTATCCTTGCAGCCACATACTTCAACTGCATTATGTTCATGGTTGCGTCATCTGTGGTACTGACGGTTGTCGTCCTCAACTATCACCACCGAACGCCTACAACCCATGCCATGCCGAACTGGGTAAGTGGAGCTCTAGGACAAGCAAGACAAGATTCCCCCAGAAATGAAGCTCTCAAGATGCCGCGATGGGTAAGCCATGACCGAAATAATAAAGCTTGGCAAGAATGCCTTCCATCCCTACCTAGCTCTACCTACTTCTACCTCTCTACCTCCCTCCCTCCCTCCCTCTCTCTCTCTTCTACCTCTACCTCTCTCAACCTCTACCTCTCCTTCATTTCTATTTTCTCCCTTTTCCTTCTTCCTTGTCTTTCTTCCTTCTACTTCTCATTCTCTCTTTCTTTATTTCCTCCTCCTTCCAGTGAGCGCCCTTATCCATGAAAGGGGTATTACAGTGACAACATATGTAACTAAGAGAAAGAGGAGAAATGCCTACTGACTTGCCTTCGTTCTGACAATCAATTAGCCCCTTTACTAGCAATCTTCGCAACTACCACTATTATTACTACTACTACTAGCAACTACTACCACTATTACTACTGTTACTACTACTATTGCTACCGTAACTGCTTACCCCACCTCAATTATCACAGCTAAAATCAAGTATCACACTCGTTTGCAATGCATCAGTAGCAAGCAAAACGATTATAAAAGAATTAACATATCCTGTGGGGTTTTTAATTAAAGTGGGTGAGACTTAAAAAGGAAGGTTAAAAAGAAAGAAAAAGAAGAGAGGTGAAGAGGAGTATAATGAAAGAGAATTCGGAAAGTTATATGGAGAAGAAAGCTCAGTGTGAGAGTGCAAATGTGACTTTCATGTTAAGCATCTGATGGAAAGATCGTCAGAACGAATGAGAGGCAATGGTGAATGTTAAGAGCATACTGATGGGTTCCATTACCCACCAGAACACCAGGGTAATGTGAACAGAACAGTGGTTTTGCGAGATGTAATTGTAATAATAATGATTATAATCATTAATAGGAATGGTAGTTCTAAGAGTAATTGCAATGAAAATAATAATAATGATTATAATAGTATTGGTACTGCTAAGAGTAATAATTATATTGATAATACTAATAAAAACAGTAAAAATAGTTATAAAAATATCAGTGGTAATTATAGACAATAATGACAATATTAGCATTAGTGATGATAATGATCATCAGAATAATACATCTAGGTAAAGTAGTGGTTAGCGGTGCTGGCTTGTAATCACTGGGCTGGGATTCGATCCCTGGCTGGGGATCGCGGCACGAAGCTTTCCCTCCTAATCATCCTTCCTGTAGCTAGAAGATGAGAGGGAATAACCGTCTGGGGCGGGCTTAGCCAGCCAATAGCTTGTAAATCGGCTCGAGATTTCCTAAGGAAAGTCCATGTCCAAGAAATGGCTCTCGCCGATAGGTCTATCATGGGTGTCCTTGTCCAGGTACATGGACCACACTTGTAGGCTTGATGAGGCTATCAGGGGAGTTCCTGCCTCACATGGCCATCATTGACAAGCGCAATGACCTTACTAGGAGTGTTCATGGCCCGATACATGGCCCTCATTAACCGGGGTAATCACTTTACTAACAGTTAGCACAATAAGAATGACTGGTGTAATCATCATAATAGAAATAAATCATGAAATGCTGGTATTACAGAGAGTAACACCAAGTATAAAAATAATTATCAAAATTGCATTAGAATTACATAAGATAGTAATGTAATGATTTAATATAACACTAATGATGATATACTTCCCCAGGATAGTTTGCTTGGACCACTCCTCTTAACTATATACATTGATGGCGTCTACATATTACTCCCAGAGACTTCTACTTGTGCTAGTTAGTTAGCACACTGTGGTTTACTGCCAGCGAAAAACCTACGCCAAATTTTGAATCAGAATACCGCTTAAACCTATGCTGTCCTAGGACGGCATTGAGAGAGAGGATGGGTATTAAAAATCTTAGATGGTCATCTCCCTGAGACACGAAGTAAAGCATAGTTATTATGTAGCTTATCCTAGGTACAGGGGAAAGGGAATGCTACCCACGTAACCTGTGCGTGTCGTAGAAGGCGACTGGGAGAGGCAGATACAGTGGATGGAGGCTGGAGAGCCATCCCACGTGTATTAAACTCATTAGGATCAGGAGGTGGAGCCAATAATTGCTTTTTCCTCAAAGGCTAACTCGTCTGTTCCTGCATTTAATCAAAGCTTGAGAGACGAGTAGGTATACAATAGGGAAGATACTATGTATAAAACATTGTTGAAGAACTGATATATGATCATTAATAAGTATGAGAGAAGTATTAGAAAGGATTTACGGAAAACAGTGTTTCATTAAACATCATAAATCTTGCATGACCTGCGTCTGTGCTCACTCAGCCGAGAAGCTAATTTACATACAATTCCTTCCACTTGGCAAGGATCAGCCAGGGAGTATCCACAGCTGGATTCAGGGCTCTTATCCTATGTTTTATTTTAATCTACATGACGAAATCCAAGCCACGATTAAACCATTATCATGAAAGCTGGATTAATGCATGTGACCCATATCCAGGGCAAGTACCAGAGACCAGGGGAGGTTTCACAGTCACAACGAGAAACCGTGAGAGGTTTTAGTCATAACTGGACACCAGGAGAGGTTTCACAGTCAACTAAAAACCGGGAGAGGTTCCACAGTCACAACGAGAAACCGCGAGAGGTCCCTGGCTAGCACGACCAGAAGACAGGAATGGTGTACAGTCAGTCCCTCCAGCGCCTGAGCGATGTGGCGAGTTAATGTGTACTATACAAAGTTCACAGAATACATACCACTTTGTAAATTACCCAGACCGACGAAGGAGGTTCAAGGTGGTATAAACACACACGTTGGAGGTGGAGTTTTATTCCGTGGCGTTTTCGACGTGAAGTCTTGATCATGTAGGTTAACAAGCGACCTAAACATATTGTTGATGTACAGATCTAACATCCACCTTGCCTGGCGTCTGTACACGTCTACCCCAGCTTGGCTATTGTCTCCACCTCCGTCAACACCAGTTCTCTCTCTGCTGCAGAGAAGCACAGGAGTTTATCCTCATCATTAATCCTCCGATTTGTCATCAAAGCAGCTTCAGCTGCTTTCCTAATCCCTTTTGTCCAGAGCTTAATGAATTACCTCTTGCCATTTCGGCGAGTGTGTACACTTTATCTTTATGCAAGACAAAGCTTCCATGTAGGAGTGCATTTGCTTCATATGTACACAGTCTCTCTCGCAGATCACGTCTTAACTCACAAAGTTCAATTCAGATTCAAAATATTCATACGGTATATTGTATACTACACAGTTCTCGTTCATGATACTAATGTTTGTTGATACGTGTGTCCCGTCTGTTTCGTTTTTGCTACGGCATCAGTTTTTATACCTGACGAGTTAGCTATGTTACTCTCTGCTTTCTATAATCTATTATTTATTTCATGAGCTCTGCATGAATATGAGATAGTTATGTATTTCTTGTTTACATCGTTTTCTGCCATACCTCTACGTCTTTCCGATATTCTAATTGCTTTCTACTTTAGAATAATGGTCAAAATTTTGGATGTCGTAAATTCTTTTCGGCTGCCATGGTGCATTTCATCCATCCTCCAAATATTCCTCACGTTGTCTAATCTTAGGAAGAATTCGATCTCAACATCTGTCTTGATTCTTTCTACTCATCAATAATGGAAAAATTCATCTTTGTGGATAGGTTTTTCGAAAGCTGAAAATTTAGCTTTCTAACCCCATTTCCAAATTAATATCTAGAAAATGCTTCTCCATACCGCAACTAGTACGTCGTCAAAGTATCTATATCAATGTAAATCTTTTCCTCTCATCCTATTTTACTTGTTCCTCGCCAGGGTATCACATGGAGACGAGCCATCATCGTAGGGTTATGCAATGATCCTATAGTTAGGTCTCGCAGCTGTGTGTATTCCTCATCTCTGAATCCCAGATCATCATACTTTACACAGTAGGAAATATTCCATGTAGTCTTTTGTTACTGTTAGTTCACAGTTCTCAAGGAGTTCCTCAGTTTTCCCGATTGCTTATTGTTCTCCTAATTACAAGTCTCGTGATCAATGCTTTAATATCAAAGCTCGCCAAGTTTATCACGTACAATGTCCAAGATTTTCTGTCAACTCAGTAGTTTCATATGTGCACTACATATCGAGCCAAGCGTGGCTGAAAGTGATTTGGACAGCTTGTGCGTCATGCCTTCTATACATGTTTTAAGCATCATTGGCACGCCAGGTGTCTGGATTATTTGAAAGCTTTTCATTCTAGGAGATCGGAGGCCCAGTCTTATGAGCATTGAAGCTTATCTCTTCTTTTCGATTTATGTAGGACTTCCCTTGTATATGATTCTTTTTCACTTCGTTTTCTTCAATCCAACTTTTTTTTTCCTATGTCAATGCGTCTCAAGTCCATCATTATACTCTAATAGTCAGATTAATTCATTACAACCACCCCACACACTGTTTTTTTGATTTATGATCGCCTTCCTGTCGTTATCTAAATGATTCAATGCTCCCTTATATCTCCGAGGACGAGTACTCCGGTGCTCATTCGTTGGGTCTATGTAACAAGACAAAATATCTGTCGAGTTTCTGCGTTATATATTCGATGTAACTCTGTTCTTTGTTTATTCCAAGAGCAAAATTCAAGTCAAATGAGTGTGACTATCTCATTAACCATTCCATACAGTAATTTTATATCAAGCCCGATCTGCCTATACATAGTTCTCAAACAAGTTTGGTGGCTTGCAGATTGATTTTTTCCTTCTCTTCACAGCTTTTATTTTTCACTTTTTATTTACATGTATTTTCTCGACTAAGTTAAGAGATAGATGAATATCATTGTTTGTCAGTCAGCGCACCTTTCTTCTAGATACATTCTCGAATTTTTGCTGTGCATTCAATCATTACGTCAAAGCTGTGTTGAAGGTGATGGTCAATTTTGGTCATTCAAGTAATCTCAAAAGAATTTTCTTGTGATGTAAACAACAGACAAACACAAGCCCTGATGCTAGATTTAGAATTCTATGGTGTAGTTAAATGAAAAAGTTACACGAAATGTGTAGGATTATAAATGACTGACAGCAATATAGATTAATGTTCAAATAGGTTTATATTGCTCTACCGCATGGTTAAGCGTGTGTCATATCCAAGAAACACAGCAAGACATGAATACTTAAGAATATGCTAGAAATTCTTCATAACGAGCGCACAAAGGATGAATATTTGTGATCGATATAATGGATTCATGCATAATATGAAGGACTTTTTAAATGATGCATGGACGCATGAAAAAAAAAAAAAAATCCAGTAGGAGATGCAAAGATAAGGCGAAGAAATTCGTAGGTAACATAAGTGTTAAGTTCGAAGAAAAGCTTACTAGTGAATGAGAGGCTTCTCTAAACACAATGATTTGGAAATCAGACCAAAGAGTTAAAGTTTGTGTATACAAAGCCTACCAACAAAAATGAACTTTACGATAATTCTTCAACAATAGAGGCAAGGTAATTGTATTCTTCCTTAGAGTTATAAAAGATTCGTAGCGAGGAATATTCCGATAATGAATTCAGATGCACCTTAGAAGGATTTGAAATGTTAGGATATCATTAAGTTTCGATCACTGAATTTAGGAGAAAGCAAGTGGAAGAAAATTGCGTTAACAAGCAATATATAACATCTCCATTTTCACGAGTATCTCATGCTGTAGATGATTTATAAGACGAGGAGATGAAAACTTCAATTCGTAAGGTATCAAGACACGTGATCTGGTGAACATGAAGCAGACCTGGTGTGCCATCAACGAACAGAGTGTAATATACGAGACTCCGTGTAACGGTTGTCTTACCGCTTGTTTGGCGAATCAGAATTTTGGCTTCAGGGAAGATATTATATATGACGCACGTTTACAATAAACCTCCATCTTGCTCGTTTTACTCGTCAATAAGTCTGGGCACTTACCGAAATGTCAAGAAGCCAAGGTAATACATGAATGTCTGGACAGAAGGTAGTGGAAAGTAGTTGAAGCTACGTACATAATGACAATGTGCCAAATGATAGGCGAAGGGTCACTGTGCTCGTCCAAAGTGGTGGGAAAACGGGTGATGACGTTAGCGAAGAGAGCAAAGAGAACAAATCATGTTATCAAAGGAAACAGTTCAGACGCCCGACTACATTGAAGGTTATCCTACATATAGATACAGACTTGTTGTCCCATCTTGATACAAAGGCTTCGCTCTAAAACGTTACAGACTAAGACTAGCTCCAAACTGTGTTGTTATACCATCTTGAAACTCGCATATCAACTCCCCAACCTGCATTTTCTGCAGCTCCCTTAAGAATAAACGACCAAATGAGGTGCCACAGGTGATTAGTAGTTATAAATCATCTTCGAGCGACTTTACTTTCCGAAACTGACCATCAGATTTTTACAATATCAGACTTTTCTTTTTTGTTATACATTTTTTCGAAGTTCTCTTAAATTCAAATTTGCGATTTTCGAGAACAAACATCGAGCATGGACGCATTGATCATCTTCGACGAAGAGCTTTGGAAGTGAACAGAAGACACCGTTCGACGATTTGTTTGAAAGCATTTCTTGTCCTTTGTTCTTACATGCGTAGTCACATATTCTGCACCGTGATTGTTGCTCCTTGAGAAGGATTTGGCATTTCAAAAGTCCAATGAACGACTCAAGAAAATCTCCCCCCGGATATAAAATCACTTATTTTGACCTAAAAAATAATCTTACATCAAGTCTGCAGCCCGTACATCAGAAAGCTTGTGACATACACCTGCTTAGGGTAGAAAAGCTATACATAGCTATTATAAGACAGGCTTTTCCTTTTCTCCTTTCGTACATGGAGCATTTAGAAATACTGTCGTGTATCATCTTAAATTTCGCACCAGACTGCCTTCGTCAAAAGGCTTGATCATATCTCATTTTTGAAAGTAGTCTGAATTTTAGATAGGAATTTTTAATCATTTCTCATCAGTCTGGCATGTTAGCTATTGTTATCGATAATGTTCAAGATTATAGATAAAATTCTGCGATACAAGTGCAGCCTTGGTTCTGATAACCCAGGAAGACACAGCGGTTTAACTAAAAAAAAACAAATGGTTGCGTATAGGTACATATGTTTACGTTTATGACCTTTGAAACAAGTGCAACCTTGGTCCTATTGCTCCAGTTATGGCAATGAAAGAGAAACACTAATATTGAAGATATTAACACAGAAATAATGTTAAATGTAATATCTTAGGACTTAAATGTCCATTAATTTGACAACTTAAACAATCCAATAACCGTAAAATTAGTGTTAAATCTATTTATTCATTAAATGTTGTAGTGATTTAGACAACAAATGTTAACTTGTCTTCACTGAGCCAACAGTGTTTATACATGTGCGAGTCTGCGAGTGTGTGTGTGCAAGTGTATGTTCTCATTCAGTAAATACATCGTCAACAACGGAGATTACTAACAGCGATAATTGTGTAATTATGTCCTATTGCAAGGTAATCATGTGCTTGCTACTTTCTTTATTCACTTAAAAGGAGTATTTACGTAAAAGTTTATCTACTTTTTGTAGCATTAGGAATGCACAATATTAAATTATATTAATCTTAGCATCATTGATCAAATTTTCTTTTAAATTTCTGTAGATTAAAAGTATTCAAGAATGATTATAAGGCATGTTTACTGTCACAGAGAATAATCATGAATTGATATTATCCAGTTAAGTAATGCATTCCTTGCATATTGTCATGCCATCTTATGAACTGAAATAATAAACCAAACTTTTGATGTAGTTAATTTTTCCTCTTTGGAAACTAGAAATCCAAAGTAGCAAACAATTTTATATTTTTGATTAGCAGAACTTTGATTCTATCTCATTCAAGTAGATCTAGCACTAGATATAGGCAGCCCGTTTTCTAAAAGTTTAGATTTTTTTTTTTAATGGTCCATAGAAAACGAGATTCCACTGGGACCATATTTAGTCTTAATGATGGTGTGTGTTCTCCTCTCTTCTGGGACAGATTCGGTGTGTGCTCCTGCAGTGGTTACCTTGGATCCTACGCATGAACAGACCGGGCAAGAAAATCACCCGCAAGACCATCCTCATGAACAACAAGATGCGGGAGCTCGAACTCAAAGAGCGGTCGTCGAAGTCCCTCTTGGCCAACGTGCTAGACATCGACGATGACATTCGGCAGATCCAGGCGATGGGAACAGGTACCCCCTCACACAACGGGGGTTATCCCCGCCTCGTGGGCAGGTCCTACGAGGAAGGGGGCCCCATAATGACGCCCCACGCATCCTTCTGCTTCAACAACACGCGGGAGCTGCAGAGTATCCTACGCGAACTGAGGTACATCACTGGGCAAATGAGAAGCGAAGACGAAGCGAACGAGATCGTGGTGGACTGGAAGTTCGCTGCGATGGTGGTTGATCGCTTCTGTCTCATCACCTTCACCACCTACACTATTATCTCCACCATCGTTGTCATCTTATCGGCGCCACATATCATTATCTCCTAGGACTAAGAGGCCACGAGGAGGATGCTGAGAAATGGTATAGGAAAAAAAAAAAATCATTTAGTAAGATCAGAAAACGTTTTCCCTTGGATATAAACGTTTGATAGTTTTCGTTTTTCACTGTCATTAGTTAATACAGCAGTGATATATGTATTACGGAATGCCACATCGATAACATTTTCAACTTCAAGACATCAATAATGTAGGAATATAATGGTAAACTCATTCTATAAAGTAGCAACATTGTATACTACCATCATCATCATCATTAGGATGATAACGAATCATAGAATATTCATCATACATATTGAATGATGAAGTCCAAATAATTTCTTATGAAAATGAGGATAAATGATGAGCTTCATTCGGTATTATACGTGGTTAATGAAACAAAAATTTGTGTCTCGGTATATAACTGGGTAGTTAATCATGTAGAAATTAGGTTATTGGTTGAATCATAACTAAAGTCAAGTCACTAGATAGATTGAAAGAATATCCAAAGGGGATTGCTAAATTTACCATAAATGAACCGATTAGGCCGGGGACATAACCAAATCATACAAGTAACCAAACATTTATTGGCGATTAGAATGTGGTGTCAAGCCTTTTAATCCACCACTAACATGATTAACTAATGTGTTCTGATTATAGTTATACGCGAAGGGTGACAGTAGATGAAAGATTGGGAAAATGTGATAAATTAGAACTCAGACGAGAGAGAGAGAGAGAGAGAGAGAGCATATCATTATGATTATAAGTTCCACGTAACGTTATCAAGTGATATCTCTCTACCACAGTGGTAGAAGATTCTGTGTCATTTCCTTCAAGGCACCACCACACGTCTTACCTGGGAGTGTGTGTGTGTGTGTGTTGCAAGTTCATTCTGATAAAAATAATGTTTTCTTGATCATTTATGAAATTTCTTACACGGCGAATAATGTTAGCGTGAAGTCATCCCTATACACGACCTGATGATGTCCCTTATGTTTTAACCCTTCCCCCAAAAAAAACACACACACAACTCATCATAAACAGTTATTTTATGGCAATAAATAAACCGTCGCTGGGGGACCGCATTAAGTGTATTTCTGGACGAGACTAAAGATGTCTGTTTACGTTATGGTGACGGGATCAACTTTACCTTCGTGAAGGCCACGTAACCCGAGACCCTGGAGAGTCGGTGGCGATCTTGACGATTCGAAAAGACGAATAACGATATGCTGGGTTGTGTCGTAGGGAAAGGCTCCCCGCTCCTCCCCCCATACGTTCGTGAAGAGAGAGGAAATAAAAACGGGAATTGAAAAATAAATAATCTGTCGTCGATTGACAATCATTGCGTCCATGTTAGAACCATTCCTGTACACATGTGCGAAAAACTGACACTACCTATGTAACCACGTGGGATTTGCCGATACTCCAAGAAGGGAACACAACAGCCACGACAGGAGCGCTCGACACAAACTTCGACACATCCGGGTTCAGGTTAATGTCTGTTCGAGACGGCGAGGATGAAAGAAGGGTAGGATTTTAAGGACGAAAGTCATGTTCGAATCACTTTCAGTCTGAGGTAACCAACAGCTAAGTCACTTTCATTAGTTTCAGTCAGATTTAACTGAAAGATCAGTCACCTTCATGAGTTTCAGACAAAAGTAACCTTAGGTCAGTCACTCATTACATTCATTCATAAGTAAGTAAAAAGTCACTTTCATCTGTTTCAGCCAGAGATAAAACCTAGTTCAGTCACTCATCATAATCAGTCAAAAGTGACCACTTAATCAGTCAGCTTCATAAGTTTCAGTCTGAAGTAATCAATAGACCACTCAGTTTCATCACTTTCAGTCAGACATAAAGAGATCTGTTACAGTCAACAAATTCAGTCATATGTAACAAATAGATCAGTCAATTTGATCATTTTCAGACAGAAGTCATCCTTGAATTCAATTAGTCACTTTTATAACATTATCAGAGTTGACAGAAAGGTCAGTCAGTCACCTTCAGTCAGAATTAACCATATGGACTGAATTTCACGAGCTTTACATGTCTAGGTAACCCCCTACATCTATCACTTTCACCAGTTTTTAGATAAAAGTAATCAACACATCAGTCACCTTCAAACTTGTCAGAAGCATCCACTATATAGTCACATTCATCAGTTTCAATCAGGGATAAGCTCCAGATCTGTCACCATCATCAGTCTTCAGTAAATCAAGTCATTGTTTACATCCTAAGACAGAGGTAAACAAAACTCAATAACATTCATTTGGCAGCATTTTCACATTTAGATAACATCAACAGTGGAGGAACAAGTAGAGAGAAATTAGGTTCGGTAACTCCATAGTCTCTTCGTCACCCACACATCAATAGGCAAATTCTTTATATGAATACATTCATTAGTCCATGATTCGTCGCTGTCTTTATATGAATACATTCATTAGTCCATGATTCGTCGCTGTCTTTATATGAATACATTCATTAGTCCATGATTCGCCGCTGTCTTTGCGAGCGGTAATATTTACATTTTTCTTCATGGCTAGGGTGATACGAGCATAGACACACACACACACACACACGGTCTTCCGTGAAGTACTGATTCGCGTTTCTGGCCCAAAACGTCACCACTAGGCCCCATGGGTTCGATTCTTGGGGATGGCAATCGGCCAACACCCATCCCAGGTCTTTATCTACCCCTCGGCGCTGGTCGATAAATGGGTAACTGGCTTAGGATGGCATACATTTGTGTATACGTGTATGTATTTACGCATGTAGGTGTAAATACATAGTATATACATACATCAGGGTCAAGAGACGGGGCAACACAAGTGTAAAACTCTCTCCCCGTAATACACAGTTAGTAATCACGCACAAGATACATACTGTATATGTGTACGTGTGTCTATGCTCATATAACACATCTCATATACACATGAACTTGTTCACTGGTGAACAAGACGCACACAGCACAGGCAGTTTGCTGCTGGACTTCAACAGAAACACAGGTCGACCACCTCACTCCCTCTCTAACCCCACACATCGCGACGCCACACTCAGATGAGGGGTCGTCGGCTGGCTTACTAAACCAGCCCGAATTGCATCGTAGGTAGGCAGGCATTCAACCTACACCCTCCCTTCTTATCGGTCTTGCAGTGTGATGCTGGAGGATTTCCTCCTCGCCACCACCGTCTCTTCTCAGCCGAGGAATAATAAGCCACATGGATGTTGAAACCCTCCGGCACTGCTTAGTAAAACTGTGAACGACTTCAAAAATTTCATCTTGTGGTTGTGATATTTTGTGTCGTTAGAAATACCACATCTCACTAGTGTTCTGAACATTCAAGATTTCTTTTTATTACCTTCTTTCAAAATATTTCAGTTATGAATGAAACAAGTTGTGTATTCACTTACGTTTTAGTCATGAAATATGGTCTTTGCAATAAAATCAACCTCATACCTGTGTAGTACTGGAAGGCTCCAACTCAGTATTATCATAAAGAGGTCAATCACAGTAAAAAGAGAAACCAACAATATCTTGCATTACAGAAACACTTATCTTAGTACTTTTGTTACGTGGAACAAAGTATGTGTGTGGAGGTTTCCAGGTATATGTGCGGAGGTTTCAAAGTATATGTGTGGAGGTTTCAAAGAATGCAATAAGAAAAGAATCAAATCCCCCCAAACTGTATTAATAGCGTTCAGAGTCCCTCTCGTGGGGTTTCATTTTCATTTAGTCATCGAAAGGCATGACAGTGTAGCCAGGCAAGGCGGGTGTGGTAACTGCGAGAGACGTCTTAGTTCCAAGGTCATGACCAAATAGGAGAACGATTACTGGAGGTGTCAATACAGAAAAAAAAGGCCTGAAATGGCCAACGAAAAGAGTATACTAGACTTTTACAGCTCCAATAAATGTCCCCTTTTGCTCATAAGATAATTCAGTGTAGGCAATTAATGATTCTTTCTGTAGAGCATAATGTTCAGTATTCTGTACAAAGTTACACTGTACATAGATAACTATCGTTAAGTCATGTAGGATCCTTGCGCCTTCCCTCCCCATACCCTCCCCTTCCCTACGCCCATTCCTCAACCCGATCGATTATTTCAGCTCCAGTGTACCATCACCAGTAGACACACACAAGGCTGACAACCAAGTAGATATTTCTGTCCTTTTGCAATCAGTATTTTTATGTCTGATAAGTTAGAAAATTTAGGATGCTAAAATATATATAATATAAAAAGAGGGAATACCCAGTGTTTTCGTCTGACAATCATGGGAGTGGAGAGTATTTTTTTAAATCGTTCACATTTCTGTTGCATTCACCCAAGCAACCAACAACCCCCCACCCAAAAGAAAATAACAAAGGCGCGTCGACAAAGCGCGACCCAGAT
>JAUUDZ010411891.1:3738-15045 GCA_032361705.1 Panulirus versicolor | reverse complement strand
GTTTTACTTTTCTTAAAGAAGGAACAGAGATGGGGACCAAACGAGGATTTTTCCTTCTAAGGCTCATTCATCTATTATCAAAGTTACCTAACTAGCTTCTGTTCTCAGAGCAGGTCAACTATGGCTACGCTACTATCTGGTCAATCAACTATGGCCACTCTACTGTGCCCTAACCAGGACAGGTAAACATAGCTTTGTGCGTTAGGCCTACGGTAAGGCATCTCTCACAATGCTTGACTCTGTCCTCCACCTTCCACGTCCGCTATCCTCACCGTCAGTATCGCATCGCTACCGTCACCACGATCACGAGGAAACCACCTCACCTCACCACATAACCATCACCCCAGGAGGCTATCATTGCCACAATCGTCTCAACGTTCTAATGAATGGAGGACCCAGCCTTGTTGCCGTCCCCTTGGATGCCACAGCCCCACGAACGTCCCCTCAGCATTTCTACTGAGCCGCATCTCCCGTCATAGAAGCTTTGGGATGTCAGCCACTCCCTGATATACACCAGGGAAGAATGCCATGGTAGGAGACCAGACGGAAAGATTTAATGTTTCTGAGACGTTTTTGCATTTTTTTTTTCGACGCAAGGTGTGCCAAGATGTCGCGTCGCGTCGGGGCGCCATGGGTGTGGTGCTCAGATACTCAGTAGACGTGATCACAAAGCTGGCTGGGCGAAGGTTTTGTGGAGGTGAGGTGTGGCTGAAATATGGCTGAGGGACGGTGAAGGCGTGGCTCGTGTACTGCGCCAGGGGCTGAGCGTTGCCGGAGGTGGGTGATTCTTCTTACTACAAGGAAAGAGCTTCACGAACTGGGTATATCCAGAGCAATGCGGTCAGATGTGGCAGTGAGGCAGGCTTATGGTGTGGTGCCTGGCGGTCTTAAGCCAGAAAGGCAGGCTTACAGTGAGGCGTTTGGTGTTTGTAAAAAAGACTAACATGGGAAAGGAATTATTCTATTCTCATACAACGAGGGAGATGTTCGAAAGATTATGAGGGAAAACGAGTAATAAGTGTTAAACAATTATGATAAATGAAATATGAAAATGAATAATTAATCATTCAGTCTACAAAGAGATATATAAAGTAATGAATGACGGATGGTTGTAGAAATTCCTTAATGTATTATAGTACAAGAGAGACAAACCCAGCCACACAATTATGATAAATGAAATGTGAAAATGAATGATTAATCATTCAGTCTACAAAGAGAGATATATAAAGTAATGAATGAAATGGATGGCTGTAGAAATTCCTTATTGTATATAAAGTACAAGAGACACAAACCCAGCCACACAGACAGTACAGATACAGACCCCACCCAAAGGGACTTTGACTACAGCCACAGAGACCCTAACCCAAGTCACAGAGATGGTAAAGACACTGACCCCACCCACACAGACTGCACAGACAATGACCCCAGTTACAGTAACACTATTCCCAGCCACAGAGATGGCACAGACACCGACTTCAGCTACAGAATCCTTGATCACAGCCACGCCAACGGAAAGACACTGACCCCGCCCACACAGACGGTACAAATGCTGTCTCTAGCCATAAAGACTGTACAGACACTGACCACGGCCACAGAGACGGTACAGACACTGACCACAGCCACAGAGACGGTACAGACACTGACCACGGCCACAGAGATGGTACAGACACTGACCACGGCCACAGAGACGGTACAGATACTGACCACATACGCATAGATGGCACAGACATTGACCATAGCCACACAGAAGGAACAGACGCTGACCCCAGACACAAAGTCGGTACAGACAATAACCCTACCATGCAAACGGTCCAGACACCGACTCTCACCCATACAGGCGGTACAAAAATGACTCCAGCCAGACAGACGATACGGACGTTGACCCCAGCTACAGAGATGGGGGAAAAAAAAAGAAGCTTAGAACAAATTCATTTCTCGCAGTCTGTCCTCACATGGCTTGTTACGTAAGCAAGGAATCAATGTAGTTGCCCTTCGCTGCACCGGTTATAACTTAATAATATACTTACTTGTGTGTGTGAGAGAGAGAGAGAGAGAGAGAGAGAGAGAGAGAGAGAGAGAGAGAGAGAGAGAGAGAGAGAACTGCACTGCATATTCAAGGTGGGCTCTAACTAGACATGGGAATAATGGCAATGCTATCTTTGCTTTTGTATGAGAAGTTTCACCTAATAAATCCGAACATCCTATTTGCTCGCTTGGCAGCTTCGTTACAATGCTGGGAGAATTTGAATTTGTTGGAAGCAGTGAACACTAGGTCCCTTACACAAGAGATATCCTTTATCTTGCGGGATATCAGCTCATATTGGAATTTCTTGTTGAGGTTTCCTATCTGTAACAGCTGACATTTGCCAGTTTCTGGACCATTCAAATATACCATCTAGGTTCCCTTTGCCTATCTTCAGTTAATATGGCATTACCGAATGTTGTGTCATCCGCAAGTCTAGACGCTAAGTTGTTCAGCTCCACATCAATGTGACTGGTACAGACGACGAAAAGTATAGGTCCCAGGACGGACCCCTGTCGGACCCCACTAATCATGGCAGACCACGCTGATGTTTCCCCATTCATCAAGACTCTTTGCTTTCTACTTCATAAAGGAGCATCTACCTAGATTCCTATGCAACTAGTAGAATACCAAAGGGTTTACCGTGGGGAACTTTGCCAAATCCTCTTTGGAGGTCCAGGAAAAAAAAAATCGATTGCTTTCGTCTTGTCATGACTACTGAATGGTCTATGATGAAATTCAAAGAGGGTTGTAAGGCATGATCTATGCCCTCTAGATCCACGCTGAGTATCATTAATAAGACTGTGCTGTTCTAGGTTAAGCTACGATTTTATCTGCAACAATCGACGCCAGAAGTTCGCATATAATTGATGTGTGAGGCTAAGCGGACGGTAATTGCCAGGCATTCCATGGCTTCCCTTTTTGATATAAGGAGAACGTCTGCCACTCGTCAGTCCTGCAGCACGTATTGAAAATATATGTTACCGTTTGGAAACTTCATGTCTGACGTTTTTAATTACTTGTGGATAGAAATGATCAGGACCTGGGCTTTTATTAGTCTTCAACTGATCTATCGGTGTTAGTGCTTCTTTAACCGTGACGGTAAATTCTGGTATCTTGTGAGTGCTATTCATCACTCTCTGAAAATTCGTGTCACAGCTTTCTAGTGTGAAAATTGGACTGAAAAACTTGTTCATGGTTGTTGCAATGCTTTTATATCTTGCAATGGATTCCCAGTCTTCATCTACTAAGTCCTCTTTCACTCCTTATATGTATCTTGTTACTGATATACCTATAAAACCTTTGAGGATCTCTAGCGCTATCTCTTGCAATCCTTATCTCATACCTTCTCTCGGCTTGCTTAATGAGTTTCTTTACCTCCAAAAAAAAAGAAGTTAAATTACGTTGCAAGACTTGGGTCAACTGATTTCTTAAGTTTAATGGAGTTTATTTCCGCGTTTTATAACTCTTTGAGCCATACCTTTCTGGCCTCTTGTCCATTTTACTGTCGAGCGTAGAGATGTTGTGTATCTTGTTGGTGCGTAAATTGTCCCTTAAGACAGGTCCATATTTCCTCTGGGTATGAACCATCAAGAACGAGACTCTTTTAAGCGTCGCACAACCCATTAGAATCAGGGGAAATGATGCAGTTTTTTTTAAGATAGTGAGTCTTGAGATTTACATCGAACCTAAATATCATATGGTCGAATGTGTGCCAAGATCTTCACCACCAAGATTACTAGTTGTTAAGAACTCCTCAGATGTAAGAAGTAGATCAAAGGTATTAGCTCCCTCGTCGGCTCTGTGATGTTGTAGACTGAACCTCAATGGGGCTTCGGTATACAGCATCACCTCCTCGACCATCTCTGACCTTTGGGAATAATTCATCGTCCGGCAAAGTTGTACTCGCTAATCAGATGGTTATTTTCCGTGTCTAGAAACGTTTCTGGTCATTCGGTGATATCCGTGTGTACATCATCGACCACGCGATGGAACTGGCCATGAGAGAGAGAGAGAGAGAGAGAGAGAGAGAGAGAGAGAGAGAGAGAGAGAGAGAGAGAGAGAGAGTTTCCCCTATGTCTTTTGGCATCACTATGCCCCCTAGATCAGCGGTGGCAACAATTGACCCTGGCAGTCATGTGGCGCTGCTGCTGCTGTCACAGGTGGTGACAGGCAAATCACAGCATCCTTAAGGTATCCAGCGCATTTGTATATATGTATACATATCACTCATCATAGCTGAGATTCACTGCATAGGAGACGCCTCTCCCTCTTGCATAACACCTGCTCCCATAAGATGGGGTACACACAGTAGAATTAGGCGAATATAAAACTGCCGCCACGCTCACATATAACAGCAAAATCCACACTCAAGTCTGCTTCCAGCCCCACTCACAAACCTGCCCATACCTCACACAAGGACCAGTCCCCACTGATACTCCCTCACATAATTCCTTCCCATTTCCGAACACGGACCAGCCACCATCACCATACAAACTTGTCGCAACCCAAAACACAGACCAACTCCCAACCCTACACAAACCTGTCCCACTCTCACACACACGTAAGCCTCTCCTGCATACACAAACTTGCCCCCATTCCGACATAAATCTGTTTCTGTCCTCACATAAACCTGCCCTAAACCCTATACAAATCTGTCCCATTTCCATATAATCTGCCCCAACCCCACCACACAAAACTGTCCCATGCCACACACAAACCCGTCCCACCCCAACAAACAAATCTGTCCCATGCCCACACAAAGCCTTCCAACCCCCCTACACAAACCTGTCCCACCCCAAGCGCAAATCTGTTACGCCTCACCACAAATCTGCCCCACCCGTACATACAAACCTGCCTCCACCCTTACAAAGAAGCCTGCCTCTACCACACACACACACACACACACACATACATGAAGGGTGCCTGAGGCATGGCCATGTGACAGGGTCGCCTGACAGGGTTGCACACAACAACAGAAGCCAGAAGTAACATGACATCACACACAGCATATTACTGTTCAGATCACTACACTCGACTGAAACAATTACACCTATTTACAGAGGGTGCTGTATGTGTGAGCTGGGGAGGGAGGCACTATATGTATGAACAGGGAGATGTGCTGTATGTATGAGGCCCCAGAGGTGCAATGAGTTAGCTCTCAGTACTTATGTATACTATATGTTTGAACTGTGGAGGGGGTGCTGTATGTATGAGCTGGATAAGGAGGTACTGAAAATGTGAGCTACGAAAGTGAGGCGCTGTATGTATGAGCTGGGTAGGGAGGTGCTGTATGTGTGAGCTAGGAAAGTGGGGTGCTGTGTGTATGAGCCGGGTAGGGAGGTGCTGTATGTGTGAGCTAGGAAAGTGGGGTGCTGTGTGTATGAGCCGGGTAGGGAGGTGCTGCACATACGAGGTTGTTAAGATGCTTTATGCATGAGCTGGGGTAAGGTGCTTTAACCATAAGATCGGGTGGCATTACCAGTATGAGCTAGGGAGAGGGAGCTGAATGTATGACCAAGGGAGAGAGACTGCGCATGTATAAGCTGGGAAGGGGTGTTGTATATATCAACTAGGGTGGGGTGGGTTGTTTGCAAGATTTAAGGAGTGAGATATGTATGATTTAGTTGAAAGATGTGCACAAGGTTGAGTGGCTGGAAAGATGTACACAAGGTTGTGTGGGAGAAGAGATGTGTAGAAGGTGGGGTGAGAGGAAAGATGTGCACAAGGTTGTGTGGCTGGAAAGATGTACACAAGGTTGTTTGGGAGAAGAGACGTGTACAATCTGGGGTGACAGGAGAGATGTGTACAAGGTGGGGTGAGAGGAGAGATGTGCACAGGGTGGGGTGAGGGAACAGATGTGCACAGGGTGGGGTGAGGGGAGAGAAATGTGTAATACAAACGGTTGCATCAGGAGACTAGGGCATGACTTGGGCATCATTCGCCACATTATCATCAACAGGAACAGTAGTCACATTACCAGCACAGCAACAGTAACAACGGCAGCAACAGTAGCAACAGCGGCAGCAACTGTAGCAACATCGCTAACGTCGGCAGCAGCAACAACAACAGAGCATGATGGGAGTAGACCATCATGGTCGCCAGCGAGGGTCTGGTGGAGACAAGAACGACAACAATTTTGGTCGCCAACGTCACCAGCGCACAGTTGCCAGGTGATCGCTTATCCGATCGCTCTACCGCAACCCCTTGTCGCCGTAGGTCGTGCTAGGATAACCACCTCTGACAACGCTCTCCAGACGATACATAACAAATGCACAGCCTCATTCATACGCATCAAAACCCACACCAAAGGTCATTAGGGAGTGATAGGCTGAGTACTTGGCCGGTGGAGGCTGCCAGCGTGCTGGCAGATATAGTCTGGTGACACAACCATTGTCTGCCTCACTTGGCTCTCGTCTCTCACCATCCTGAGCAGGTGACCTTCGTCAAACAATATCATTACCCAAGAAATAATTCTATTCATTTCACGAAAGAAATGTAACCCAGTCCAGTTACATCGTAAAACTTAATGGATGCTGTATAACTGATGCTAAAAATGCACGGCAATCATAACTCAGAAGCAGACGACAACATATAAACAGTAAGCGTCCTGTGTGGGAGGCGGTCACGTGACTTGGGAACGGGTTGCGGTTCTGGTGAGAGGATTCGATGACAGGATCGAATCCCTGCAAGTGGTGGTGGGCGGAACGACGCCGCCGCGCCAACACCTGCCTGGCTGCCGTAGGTCCAGGGGGCTGGCTGCCACCACCGCCCCAACACCTCCTGCCTGGCTGCTGTAAGCCCCCTCGGCTGCCACCACCGCCCCAACACATTATGTCTGGCTGCTGTGGGGGCACCATCGCCACCGCCTCCCCGGCTGCTGTAGAACCAACCAGTCAGAGGCGGAGCTCCTGGGAGACAACACTTGATAATGACTTTGTTTGTCGTGTGTTTTCTTAGGGGATCTCTAATGGAAAACTTTACAACCACTATCATGTTATGGAGAGAGAGAGAGAGAGAGAGAGAGAGAGAGAGAGAGAGAGACCATGCTAGGCGATCCCTCAACAGTGTCAAGTAAGGCAAGTGTGTACACTGTGCTGGGCAGCCCCAGACGGAGGCCGGGAGGTGGTCGGTCCCTCCCGGGGGCCGGCTGGGCTCCACATATAGCCCCTCCCTCGCCACCACTTCCTCCCACGGCTGCCAACACTCATGACACGCCCAACACAAGTCATACAACACAACACATATCGCCCAGTGCAATACAAATGAAATGCAACAGCGCCGATCATTCAACACAAGGGATGCAACACAACGTAAATCACCACACCGGACGTAACACAATTCTCTCCATCCAACACGTCATTCAGCGCAAAACAAATCATAAAACGGGTCATGCAACACAACTATGAGTGTCATTCAGTGTTTCACACCTCATCCAACCGGGATGCTTTTCATGGTCACTTAAATCACTTAGACTTTCAAATTGCTGACAAATACACCCACGTGGTTCACAACAAAGAGCGTGCGAGCGCTGACATGTGCACGTGGGCGTGTCAGCCAAACACAGAGTCACAGGTCTGGAGACACATACGCAGATTTTTCCCTCTGATTCTGGGATCTATGTTCTTTGTGTATTGCCAGGCCCCTATGAGCACCACAAATATCTGTACATAACTGTAAATATGTGCGTTTGTGTGTGTGTGTGTGTGTGTCTGTGTAATCAATCAGTGAGATGCACCTCGACAAACTATATATATATATATATAACATTACTAATATAGATCTAGCGAGGAACTGCGTCATCAGTGGCTTTGGCGCCGCCAGGCAGTGACTTCAAGTGAGCCTTTGTCTGCTCTGGCCCGGTCGTAATTCCACCATTGGTCCACACACCATGTGTCCGTCATTAGGTGCACGTCTGTAGTCAAGTGCATCCCCTCCCCCGCATACAAGGGAGGCGCCAATGGTGACATTCACTCTTACACGACAGATCTCTCTGGCAGGGTTCAGCTGCTGCCACTACACCAAGCAGAGCGTGTGAGGAGATGGGAAGATAGTTTCTGTATCTCACTACACTAGGTGCAGGATATAGCCCAAGGCCTACCTACATCTAAGTTCTATGCCCAGAACGCTCTGGAGTCTGCTATTTTAATTTTTCTACAGCATGTGGTAAAGACCCTTTTTTTTTTCTCTCTCTGTGTTATTACCAATGGAGAGACAGTTCATATCCCAGATTAGCTCTCATGATAGTAAAAGAAAACATTGTACCACATACTGATATCCACTTTGAATGGAATGTAAGTCAATAACCGTTCAGGTCCTGACGTGCTTCATCCTTTCAGTAAGTCACCTACTATAAGGAAAGTTCGTGAGAAGCGCAAATTTTTGCCAGTGTAACATCGATATTCCACAAAAATAAGGTAATTCTTCCCTGCCAAGATATTATAGCCTAATTAGGTTAACCTCCATATTTGGTAGACTTATGGAAACCATCATTTGAGGCTAGATTGCAAATCCTTTAGGCTCAACACCACTTGAGAAACGATCCTCAACCAACACGGTTTGCGATGTCATTGTTCATGTCTGACAAATCCACGTGATGTTTCCTTATGATATAATCAACATGGATGATATAAATAAAGTGGTACACGTCGACCACTTCGAATTTCAGAAAGCATTCGATGAAATCCCTCATCAAAGATTATTAGCCATAGGAACAAAGAACGTACAATGTCTACCGATGGCAGAATCCAGTAAGATTTTGCTACCGCCTCTGCCCATCACACCGGGCCTCGTGAAGACCACCGTTAAGGCTATGGATAAAAATCGGCCAGCGATTAGCTACCTCGGAGGAAAATGCCCAAGGCTTAGTGAGGCGAAAATCAAGGAGGATGTTTTCCTCAGTCCACAGATCTGCGAGCTCTTCAGAGACGAGTGGTTTGACCTCCTCCTCAATGGTGACGAGAAGACAGCGCGAAATGCGTACTGACTGGTAGCGACCAATTTTCTACGAAATATCAAGAATGACAACTACAAGCAACCTGTTGTCATCCTATGAGAAAACCGGCTGCACTATGTCTTTAGAAGTACACTTTCTCCTCTCTCACCATCGATCATTTTCCTGCTAACTGTGGCTCAGGGAGCGATGAGCACAGCCAACCTTTCCATCAAGACATCTGGGCGATAGAGAAATGCCACCAGGACAAATGGTGTTCAGTGATGTTCGCGGACTGTTGTTGGACGGTAACAAGAGATGCTCCAGGACTTGTATACGAACGACAGGCGAAGAGGCGTCGCCCTTAGTCGAGGTAGGCCAGTGACTATAGCCTGTGTCACCAATATGGCGGGGAAATACACGTAAAACGTAAGATACTAAATTTTTCCAGGATATCGTAGCCAATCGAGCATTTTCACGGTCATTTTCGAGTTCAGCGTCCCAAACTCCATTGAGGAAAACACACATTTCATCCCCGAAACATCAAAATATTTCAAAATTTTGTTCATCAGCGTTTGCGTCCTGTGGAAAACTTACTCTGGGAGCTTTCAAAAACCTCAGCCCCAAGTTACAGTTTTCTGACTCAAGAACCAAAAAACTAAATCCTGCATTTTAATTACAAATGTAATCCAAGCTGACATACGTCATAACTGGTTAGTTTCATCAGCAGCTTCAACGTTTGAAAGGTAAAAATATTTTCCCTTTTTTTTTTGGTCAGTGGAATATGTGAGGTACGATATGGAGTTAAACTTAAATATCCATCAGAAAGTGGCAGGATGGTAGCCATTACATACGGGAACATATGTGTATAATATACACGAACGCGACGTCGCAATGTGAAGGTGTTACCGGACTCCGCCTACTTGAGGTTCACTTCGTAACTGATGACCCCCCCCCCTTTGACGAGGCTGTATCATCATCAGTCGACAAATAGATTTCGATCTCACCGAGAAACATTTCACTCCAAAGGAGTCCGACGTTTCTCTGCTCCTGATTACAGCGCAGCTGTGGAGCTGCAGGAGCCTCAGAAATGGGGTCATGAGATTATGTGATTAAAAACCAATTACACAGGGATGAAGGATACTCTTTACCTCATCTCTGCTGGCAAGTATCTGCCGTCGATATAACCAGAACCTCTCTGGACTCCCAGGGTTCGACCCTTCAGCACGCACGACGCTACGACTCCCGGTAATGACGGCCGGTCCTTTGACCTGACTATCAATCGTCGAGTCAGGTCAAACGTCAAGCCACCGTGTCCCTAGACTAGCGCCGTCGTCCTGAAGGGTCGTCCCGTCGTCGTCCTGAAGGGTCGTCCCGTCGTCGTCCTGAAGGGTCGTCCCGTCATCGTCCTCAAGGGTCGTCCCGTCGTACATAAAGGGTTACAACCAATGTACCATACTAAAGCAACACATACGAGACTGACATCCTACGGGATGCGATCTGTGCTCAAGACACCTCACTTAAGTCGTCAGCTACAAACTTAAACCCTGACCATCTTTCAAACGTCACACTGGAGGCTATAGGAGTAGGTGTGCAACAAAGAAACATCACGGGAGACAGAGAAGGGTTGGTGACCTCTTCCATGTTTGCTTCTCGTGCAGACAACACTTCAAGTTGAATGTCAGCTTGAGTGATAACAGCGGCTCCTGACGTTACTCCGTCCCTTACCCTATAAGCTGCGTCACATTCCCCTTCTCTCAACAGCCGCATTTCCTAAGGGATTTGAATACATTGAAGAAGAAAGTAAAAAAAAAAAAAAAAGAAAGATGTACAGCACCAGTTTGTGGCATACAACACCACTTTCCTGTAAATCTGTTGCTACTTATTTATATTACGTATGTCTTCAGATATACTTTCAAAATAGATAATCATCTATTTCAGTACAGACGGCAGGCTATGCTATCGATATTTATCTTTTCTTGTAACTCGAAAAGGAGAGAGCGAAAAGGGTAACGTATATATAAATGATATAAAGGAAGAGCCTAGCCATAGCTACTCTCACAGGTCATTCCCTATCCCAATGGTTATCTTAGGATCAGAATAACAAAGGGAGGTTAAGGGTTTCGCTCCCATCAATACAGGAACCGTTTTCTTCAAACATACAACGATGGGTACAGAAGATGGCTTCCAGATATACATACAAAGCTGGAACCCAAAACAGAACGATGGAGTGGAACTCGCTTGTCTATATGATGGCTACGTCTGTTTATGTTACGCTGCTATAGAACGATGTTATGTTGGAGAGGAGAATGTTGTTGGAGAGGGGGAGAAATGATGGAGATGAGTTATCTTC
>JAUUDZ010411858.1:0-11939 GCA_032361705.1 Panulirus versicolor | reverse complement strand
CCCCCCGCAGACGGACTTAACGTGAAGGAAGGGGTGAGCAGCAGCAGCAGCAGCAGTGTTAGATAATTGTCTTACAAGGTGAAGCACCGGAAGAAGACGCTACGTGCCGGAAGCTCATTCTTCCCTTACTCGACTCGCTGCTACTTGACCCGCCCCTCCCCCTGCATCATTCCTTACTCCCTCTCCTCCCACCCACGATCATACTACCCTTCAGCCGCCCAGAACTATCTGCCTATACCTGCTCACAATCTCCTCCCGCCCATGATCGCCCTCTTTCCACCCGCCCAAAACGCACTTCCCTCATCTGCTAGGAACCTCTCTTCCACCATCCCAGAGTCGCTTCGTTCACCCACCGAAAACCTTGTCGGTTCACATCCAACTCCACTTCCCTATCCGCCCACAATCCCTCTTCTAGCCTCCATAAACCCACAGCCCTCTCCCTCTCTCCTCCCCAAATCTTCTCCTTCAACCAATCCACAATCTCCACCCTCCATTCACCCAGAAAACTATTCATTCCTCCCGCCGCCAGCAACTTGCATTTCCATCCACCTTTAACCTCCTCCCCTGCCTGCCCAATCCCTCTAGAATCACCCGCCCACAAAACCGTCCTTCCTCCCGCCACCAACCTCATTTCACCAACAAACCTACAATATCCCCCCCCCACCCCGACCCACAAACCCCTTTCTCTCTACCTTGCCCACGACCGCTTTTCCTCCACCAATTCATAGTCCTCCTACCTACACCCATCAACAGTCCTCTTCCTCAGCTTGCCCGCAGCCCCTTCCTTTTCCCTCTACATATCCTTAACTCGCGTTTCTCCAACCATTCACACCCCAAGCAACCACCCCACACTTTTCTCCCACTCGCCCACAGTTCCCTTCCTCAACTAATGCACATCATCACATCATACAGTCACAACTTTCTTGTGGTTTTCCACCTCACCCATCCGCCAGCCTTCACGAACCCCCTCTCTGCATAACCTCCTCAGTCCACCAGCTCACAACCCAAATCCTCCACCAGTGGTTATTGCAGCTCCAAGGTTTCCGCTGCGCCCGGTAGCAGGGACAAGGTGGACCACTCTGAAGCGAGAGGTTCTTTGACCAGACTGTACTCAGTTTCGTCAATTGACGATGATATGCCTCACTATAGCTTTATCTTATTTGCTTTGTAACCTTATGCAGGCAGAGTCCAGTAACACCTCTTTACATACAGATTTATCGCGAGAGTTCACACTCGCAATACCCATCTATCTATCTGTGTGTGTGTGTATATATATATATATATATATATATATATATATAATATTTCATCCCATCATCTATCCGGTAGTATTCATCTCATATGGTAAACTAGAATACAATTTCCGGTTAGTGAAACAGCTGTAAAATACTTGGATACCTGAAAACTCTTCACACACCTGCTAGTTTCTCTCTTAAGCAAATCTTCATCCACGTTACAGTTCAACACCCTAGATTGTCCCTTGCAGATCTATATATACACCCTCCCTCTCCTCACATTTGATACTAACACATCAGTCAAGACATTTTGCATCCTCTCTCACACTTGTCCCTGATGTTCATCCATATGCAGCTGGAAGCTCCCTCATCCAGATGGCCACCCCTCATGCACCTTGGAACGACCGCCATACCCCTTACATCTGCCAAAATCTAAGACTTTACTACCATGCACATCTTCCAACATTCATACATATGCCAACGCTTCGCACACCTTTTTCCCTTAATCCTCCCACACACGTAAACCTCTCATAAATCCATTCACTCCTTTTTGCTCATCTTCCCATGTGCCATCTCCTTTACACTCATCTTTATTCAGATGTTATTCTTGTTTTGTCTCGCAACTTCCCAGAACACTCAACAATTTTTCTGAACAATTACTGACACACCTTCATTACCCTCATAATCTTCCTGACCGTCCTCTGCTCAGCTGGACGAACCCGCGCTGGCGGAAACCACAAGCGACGGGAAATGGATTGGTGAAATAGATTGTGTGTCCATCGCTGCTCGATCTGCACACCTGCCTCCAGTACGGGAAATACCCTCGTGGAATTAAGAGGCCTTGACCACCTGGCTGTAAAGACGTTCTGGGCGTCGGGAGACAATGAGAAAATCGACCATATGCTTCTGCTCCAGACGCTATTGACGCTTTTTGTGTCTTGTTATTTTGCAGATAATGTCGATATTCTCTTAATGTACCTGGAAGTCATCTGGTCTTTCTTTTTCTCGGTATCAACTTAATCACTGAGGTGTTTGTTTTGTAAGAGTCGTGAACAAACCCACGGGTGCAGGAGGTTGGGACCCCACACTTAGATAGCAAGGTGATGGTGGTCTGGTGTACGACTTCGATCTTTAACGTATTCTCCTTCAACGTATATGTATTTGTCTTGCTCCGTTACTTCGACGTGTGAAGTTTTATACCTCGTGCTTAAAATTCCCACCACATGGAAAAATATATGATGCCGAGAGTAACATATTTACACTGATTTTATGACCTGACGTTTATTCGTTTCTCATCATCGGTTCTTGAAGAAAATCTACTGGCATTGCAAATGTTAGTGTGCACGATAAGTCGATAGATATCCATCAACATGGTTATTCTAGCAGGTGAACCCCATCAAAATATGATTTCTCCCTGGAAACAGCCCAAAATTGAGGGAAGGCATAAAAACACACCGATTTTCAGATTCGGTAACTAAAATTTAGTGACATTATGATAAACGATGATGATCAGTGAATTGGGTGTTGTCGGTGATTATCGTGAAATTCAGCAGAACTGGGGGACTTGTGAAAAGATTTTATGGCTCTTTTCTCTCCCTATGTTGTTGGATATGTCGCTGTATATAGTAATGTACCGTTGGTAGTATGGTAAGCACACCTCCAAGGATTGTCTCGACATTACGATCTGAATGTTCTGCATCATCTACAGGAATGTGTTGAGAGGTCAGTGGACATGTTGGGAATATTTGCGGGTAGTTTGTTGTTTATAATGATCGTCGCACCATCGAGTGCGACACTCGCCTTTCCCTTAAAGCGGCCAGATGAAGCTGGGTAATAACTGTGGGTTGACGTGCATGTAGTGTTGCGTGCTGATTGGCTATCACTTGGTGCTGAGGCATGTAGTTGTAGTATCCTGTCTCGATCCGTGTTTCGGTTGTTGATTTTTTGGGTGTTGTTCTTTGATGATTAGAGCTTCGACGATGTGTAGGCGTCTTGTGTCTTGTTCACGGCGTAGCATCCTTGTAGATTATACAATTGTCTTTCGTGTTAGGGTAGCTTTATGCAGCTTGGTGACTTGTAGCATGATGTAGCCTTTCTTTAGGGTGTCTTCTGAACAGTACAAGCTGTGCATCCCACGTAGGTCATGTTGATAATGAGCTCGCAGCCTCCTTGTTGACACTTGAATTCAGATTGTAAATACTGTTGGTTATAGTCAGTATGTGGAGTTTACACATTCATGCAAGGAACTCTGTATCTCGAAGACTGGAAATGTGTGATTCCGTTGAAGCGACAAACTGCCTCAAATGCTGCTCCAACATGAGACTTATGCTCAATGTATATAAGATTTCAACAGAATGTAAAAAAGAATATACGTCTATTCTATTATTCCCGATCTGTTCGTGACGTATATAACAGCGTCAAGGTGATGAACCGCTTGAGTGTGGCGTTTTATATGCGTAGATTTTATCACGCCATCTCATCACTTACACACGAGAGTGATCAGTCACCACAAGTGGAACTTGAACCTCGGGGTTCTTCCACCTGTTCCTGATCACGTCTTGAACCTCGACTCCAGCAGGTTTAAAGCTCACTATTCCGACAAAATCTGCAACAAGAAACGAAGGCAAAAACATTAATACACTGATCGTGATATGATTTTCAAATTGATATCATATGCAATTTTTTATTTACCTTGTATTACTGTTGTCACGAAACTGAAAGTTCTTTTCTTCTACTGAATCCATTATCTCCAGACACTTCCATGTTGTTGATCTGATAAGATTTTTTGATTTATATATTATGGCTCAAAATACGAGTGACATTAAAGTGTAGATGAACTTTCTCCAACGTTTAAACAAGATCCTGTTTTACTGTCAGGCAGAGCTGTGACATCCGGTTCACGAGTCCATGGATGGCACCCCGCCATAGCGTTAGTGTCATATTCATGAAAACACTGATGTGACCAGGAGAACGTTCGTGTGGCCACGGCATTACATGTGTTCACACTATGCATAATAATTTGATGATGATTTGTATTCTCTTTGGATCACACAAATGGTATCTCCCTTTCATCATTTGTCATCCTTGCACGTTTCGAATTGAGATTAGATTTCGCCTAAATGATTTCTGATGCATAGCTGCCTCGAATAGTGAGCGCCAGACGGGAGTGTAGCTCAGACGTAGCAGTACTGCTGTAGTAGCAGCGACTAATGGGGTCACGGAGTAGTGCTGGCTCGAACCATTATCACTTGGTGCAACCAGTCTGAGGTTGCTAACCTCCCATCCTCCCGGGATAACTTGTTTTACTCTGTCAAGTATTCTCTTCCATCATCTACCGTTCTTTTCTGTTGTCCTAACATCATCTGTCCATTCGTTCCTTCATTTACCTTTTGTCTCAACCTTTCCTGACTCTTTCTATCCTTGTCTTCGTCTCCATTACTCTTCTCGCCTTGCGTATCACCTCGTCTCCTTCCCTGCTGATTGGGCATTTATCTACTTTACTAAATCTACATTCATCCTATGATACACCCGCACTTATGAACAGTCCTGTATTGTATCTTTTACTTACCATTTTTCTTCCCATTAGTATTTCCTTCCTCATTTTCATTACCAACCGTGTTTTTCCTTCATGTCATACCATCTTAGACTAGGTCCGCTGGTATATCATCCCAGTATGTAACTAACTGGTACACCCTCCTTTTTTCTTCTACTGTTTCATCTTATTCTTGTTCCCGTTTTGATATATTCTTCTCCGTCATTCTTTTTCTCTGTCTCCTTTTATTCTTTTTTCTCTGCTTTCTTCCGTTCCTCCTGCTCTTCTCTCTCTTTCCCAGCTCTCTCCAATTAGTTTTCTCCTCTTCTCTTTACATTATTACTCTCCTTAGTCCATTACCTCCCGAAAATACCTGCCACCCCGGCATTACTGCCTCCCTAATCCCTTCTCCCTATACACTACTTCCTTTCTTCCACGCGACCTTCAGCGTAGCCTTAACACGTTCTAGAGCAACAAGGAACCCGCCGCCGTCTGCAACTGACGCACATCCGGAGTCTGCGGTGTGTGTGTGTGTGGCCCGAGGCGACGGCCAGTCTCGGGATTTTGTTGTATTCTGCGAACAGGAGGCAAGATGCTGGCGGGAACTGGGTAAGACAGGTGTAGCGGGGCGGGAGAGAGAGAGAGAGAGAGAGAGAGAGAGATTTTTTTCCATATGGTTGATGTTATATATGGTTTTTCATTGTATAAACAGTTTCACTATTTGCTTCGTGCTCTAAAAACTATCTTTTATGTGTCGTTACCAACGTCACCACTCCATCAGCAAGCTCGCCAGACCTCGCCGTACACCCTGGGTCCAGTGGGTGTTACTGTGTGTCTGTCTGTGGCGGTCTGGCAGCCTCCCTGAGAGTGACTGATGACCACTACATGTCAGGCTGACACAAAGGAAATGTTCCGTGTGTTTCTGACTAGCAGGTCTGTTACTCTCGTACCCCTGCGTCATGCTGCGGATACAGAATGAGACGCGATGCAAACTGAACCTAGTAGTTTGTCGAACAAGTAGCGTTACGTATTACAATGTCGTTGCTATAATAGAGGGACATTCCCTTATAGTCCAGGTGTCTTGTGTTGTGACGCTTGTCATTTATGACATGTGTGAGGGACGATGCCTCCTGTCACACACAATGTTGTTGTGTATGTTATCGTTGCCCTAAAGTGTCAATGCGTTGTCAAAAACTCTCCGTGTAGTGACATTTTTCGTTGGTATCATGACTGAATTATACCAAAGTATCTACTAACGCTATAACCACCGTTAGTATAATTTTGTCTTGTCATAAATACCCTTTGTTGAGATACGTGTCACGTCAATAGTAGCATGTCTTCGAGGAGCTGCGTTATATACCAGACACTTGGAAGTGGCGGTACATGTGGCCAGTATAGTCTCTTGGGAACAATACATCACGTGTCACGCACACCCTTGTTGCGACATGTGTCGTCAGTGTCCTGCCAGAGGGGAAACTGCGTCATGTTTCGAGTGTGTCGTGTGCTCTCGTGAGGTTCATGACGCCAAAAGCAGAAGTCGTCCGTCACACGCCCATGCGTTGCGTCACGTTACATGTACCAACAGTCCTTTACATGAAACCCACAATATGAGTGCGTCACTAGGTCGCGTGCTGCATTTATGTTGCTGAGTTCCCAGAGCTGAGGTGTGTGTGACTCACCTGCGCTCGGCAGCGCTGTCGTAACGCACTCTCCCTGGTGGCTACCTCCACTGAACTTCATCGTTGTTAAGGTTATCCAACGGTGATTTCCAAGAGGCATGAACTTCTGGTGAAAAGTTCCCTAAGGAAACGTTTTTATTCTGTGATAACGTTTTCATTCAACTCATCCTTGAGATGGAATGAAATACAATAAAGATATGATTCAGCGGTTTATTTACATATCAAAGCTTGGAAACTTTACGCTTTGCTTTTTGGACAATACAATGCAGTGTTTACAAGGATCATAGTCATACATGATTCTTTTTTGTACGGCAAACCGTTAGTGAACAACAATTATATGTTCCTTTGCAACTAGTCATTACGTAAAAACATTCCTGGTGTTGCAATTACTAAATAAGAAGGTTGCAATTATATCCAAAAGGCCACATGATCACCTGAGCCTCCGCTAGGAATATCCAAGGTCTTCTGTAACGCTTTCATAATGACAGTATATTCCCACACAATACCTCCCTCTTGGCTCACTTACAGGAGGATGACAGGAGGGTCCTGAGCGACGCATTTATGATGAGATAGATGTTCACGTGGGATACAAGGGCCCTAACCAACTGCTATAACTTCTTTCATTTCCTTCAATTGTACCCAGAGTCCTTGAGTCGGATTTTGTGGGATCGCTCTTGTAGATATGTTGACCGACACTACGGCAAACGTACACTACTAACAATTTTGACATTTGTCGACGTTTATAATGTTCAGTGTAACTGAGGAATGTCTGCTACGCCTGTGTAAAGGACGGTGAAGCCAAAACTGAGTTGCAGTTCTGATACTTTTTCTAATATTTTTCGCTCATATAAGCTCGTTCTGAACTTGGCGGTAGTTTAATTTTCCTCTTCTTTTATCTGTCGCTTTTCCTTGCATAGTAGAGATCATTGATCACAGATGAACATTACACTGGCTGGAACCTCGATGCACGGAGGGGCTTTATGTGGACTGTGAGAGACATGAGGTCTGCTGATATTCTCACCAGTACAAAGGTGTGTTGCAGAGAGTGAAGTGTGGCCAGCGGTGGCCAGGGTGTAGGGGGTTATAGAGAGGGGGGATCTGTGTGTGTGTGTTTGGATGTGGAGGGGTGGGAGGCTACTAGGGGACCTTGCTTAAGCTTTTCTCGTATCGATGTGACCTTGTCATTCACCATTAAATATGAATCTATAAAGAGTTCAGTTACATCTTTCATTATAGTAGCCTCCATCGGAAAGTATTTATGTATGCGCGTGCGCTTTTTTTTTTTTTTGTGTGTGTGTGTGTGTGTGTGTAGGAATATGGCCCTCTTTTCCAGGCACATATAAAGGAGCTTCTATTAAGTACTTTATTTTTTCCCCCACGACACATGCTACTCGCAATCACACTGACGTAAATCTTTGAATTCTTTCCTTAGGTAGCCATCTACTCATAATTCTGTTCTTCATAGATTAGAAGCCGATAGTTCAGCCGGATTCCCATATTTTACACCCTGCAGCCACACACACACACACACACACACACACACACACACACACACACCATTCCTTGTTATTTACTTATAGACTTAACCCCAATACACAGCCCGTCCCTCTCCTCTGCTTCTACCTCAACATTGTTTTCTTGTATTCAGTTCCTCGTCCTCCTCCTTGGCGTGTGCGGTGCGAGCAGAGAAACTCCTCACTCCCTGATGTGATCATAAATTTCTCCCCACGCTCAACAGGTTCCCGAACCTTGTGACGTTTTGTTACATGTTTTGATTAGAATTATGTTCTCTAAAACATCTTGTACCACTTAACCAATTAATCTTATCCGCACTATTATTTTTTTTTTACACCACCACATAGTCTCTACCGTATGCTTCTTTAGTGGAATTATTCTTGAAACTTTTAAACTCTCACTTCTGCCATTCTTCCACTCTGTGAACTGGATTTCTCGACTGTTCTGGCCGCTGCTAATAGACTCATCTACGTGCTTGAAATACGCTCTATATCTACGTTCTTAAAGCACAATTTTTTTTCAGGGGGCCAACATTATCTCCCTCAGCAGCAGATTATCTTCGTCTTTCAACTACTTTATATCTCTTTCTTTGTTGATGTCCCTATTGAGAATACGTACATTAGAGATAGTGTAGCAATACAGTCAGCATATAATGCCAACATCTGCATGTGTACCCTTTCTCAAGCCTTTGGTCTAAGGCAAGCAACCAGCTTCTTCTTCCTACAGTTTTTATGTGCAGACCAGCCACTCGAAGACTGACCATTATGATACCTCCGTCTTTTTTCTCAAGCAGCTAACCAGAGGGAATCCATTTCTTCTTTCGTCTTCCTGCTATTCCCATAACCTTTCTACCCTTACCAGTCAGGGCTACAAACTCCTGCGGTGTTTTGGTCAATTTTTACTCTCTTTTTATCTTGCTTTATTTCTTTCGCCTGAGACTGGGGCAATTTTGCCCGTCCCATGCCAATCACTATATATAAAAAAACTACATTATTTTGTTTTTGATATCTTAGTCATATGTATGTATGTATGTATGTTTTTGAAGTCATAGTATCAGAACGGGAACACCATAGCGTTAGACGAGTACGTCTGAATGACGTCTTTAAGGACTAAGTTTCGACTTTGCAGATGGTCAGATCTGACGCATCGTGTACCACCATGTTACGCTAAGTCATGTAGAGTCGGATAGAGTCAAGGTTTTGGGTTAGGTAACTCCCTCACGCTGAAGAGATCGCCACACTACTCGAGAGGAATTTGTGCTGTGCCGATGGTTATGTACAGAATAAGAAATTTTCCTACGTTTGATTAGCTACGAACTCTTCATATGAACTTGCCATGTGGTTCTGGAAGGAAATGTGTTAATCCAAAAGCTTCTTTTTTTTTTTCTTTTACTTTGGGCTTTCGACACTGAGCCGATATCTAGCTGTCGTTTATGGCATTTGTGATACAGTACTGAGCTTGTCTCAGTCTTGTGCAGATGAGAAGTCACCAGTGGACCAACTAATAGTCAAAATGATTTCCTCCTCTTGTTGTGTAGAACTGAAACCCAAATTTGAATCGCTGTTGGAGGAACAGCTCGTTTTGTTTACATCCTCCGTGAAGTTACTTTTGTGATGTGACACTTTATTCTATTTTTCGTTGCTCTGAAAGAAGGATGATCCATCAAAGATGAAAATGAACACCCATTATGCATAGACTTCTCATATACCAGAACATGCTTCCTGCGTCTTGCAGACCTTGACTGACCAAAAAGCCTCGGTGATCCTCCGTGTTCATCACACAGCTCCATCATACTTGAGTCCGCTTTCGCGATAGTTTCCTTTTTATGTCGGTCATGGGCGTGTTAAGAGGGAGAGATATACAGGATTCATTATGCTGTTCTGTGAGCGACGTTCTGAGAGATGAGCTGATGCTGTGAGACTGGTTAGTGTTAAGACGTTGGCTTGGTCATTGAGGTTAATTCGTGTTGTGAGGCTCGCACCTGCTGTTAGTTAGGTTGGTTCTGTGAGGCCAACAGGTGCTGTGAAGCTGACTGCTGCAGTATGATAGCCTGATGTCGTCAGTCGAGTTGATGCTGTGAGCGTGGGTGATGGTGTAAGATCTGATGCTTCTACAAAACTGGCTGCTCCTGTGAGGTCGACTGTTACTGCCACAAGGCTGACTGATGCTTCGAGGTCAGCTTTTGTTGTGACGCCGATTATTTCTGTTAAGAATGCTGCTGTGTTTTTTGAGAAGTGTCTCGAGGCTGGCTGATGCTGTGAAGCCAGATGGTGTCCTAAGGTCAGCTGTTGCCAAAAAAAACCAGCTGATGCTGTGAGGTGAGTTTGTGCTGTGAAGTCATTTGTTGCGGTGAAGTCGGTGGAAGCTGTGAGGTCGGCTAATGCCACAAAGCTAACTGGTGCCTCATCGCCGATTCAAGTCTATGAGTACAGCTATAACTCTGAGTCTGGCTGATGTTATGAGGTCGGCTGATGCTATAATGCCGGCTGATTAAATGATTCCCTGAGGCCGTCTGGTGGTGTAAGGCTGGCTACTGCTGTAACGGGACTTGATACTGTTTGAACGTTGGGTGCTCTGAGGGCAGAGCTAGAGCTATGAGGACGAGTGGTTCTGTGAAGCAGGCTCTGGTGCTGTGAGGCCAGCTGGTACTAGCAGGGCTGGCCGGTGCTTTGGAGACTACTGGTGCCGTGAGTTCGTCCTGGGAACGGTTGTTGCCATGACGCTGATCGGTAATGTAAGGCTGTTGGTGATGTGAGGTCAGCTAGTGGTGTTAGGCCGGTTGATACCGTGATGACTGGAGTTGTGAGGCTGGCGGCAAATGCTGTAAGGTGAGCTGGTACTGCAGAGTCAGCAACTGCTGTGAGACAGGCCGGCTGATGCTGTGAAGTTGGCTGGTGTTTAATGTGCGGTTTGTGCTGTGTGAGGCTGACTGAAGCTAAAAAGCTGGATGCAGCCACCGAGACGCGCTCAGTCATGCTGCTACTTCAGCTGCACGTCCGATTTCTGGCTGTGGTGAGGAGCGTCGCTGCGGGAAAAGAAAAGCAGCAACACGTCCGCACTCGAGTGGTTCTACAGTAGTCACTGAAGCTGCACGTCCGTACCCTGCGTGTGTTAAGGAGGTCAGCGTTGAGACAGAGAGGCAGCCGCATGTCCGTGTCAAGATTGTGCTGATGGTCGTAACAGCTACATGTGCGTAGTTTGCACCGAGAAGGTAACTGTGGAGACGCACGTCCGTGTGTCCTGATTGTACCGAGAAGATGTGTGTGTGGAGATGCAGCAGCAACAGCAGCTAGTAACACAATAAATGATTTTTTTTTTGTCTCTAACTCCTTGGCTGGGATGACGTGTGCGTGATACGACACTTTTAGATAAAGCGGACAATGTGCATTACTCATAGCTCACGATGCCTGCACTAAGAACACTTTACCAAATACTGACCAGTATTTTCTATTGTAGAATTACGTTTCACTTTTGAATTACATGAACATTTGCTCACAGAACTACGTCAAATGCCGACAAAAGCCTCATAGAAAAAATTTTATTGATTAAAACAGCTGTGGATGTGTTTGAAAGACAATGCTCTTTAATGTAACCTAACCACTTAAACGTTTTCTTGATAGTTTTGTTTGAAAAGAAAAGATTTATGATGAAGTATGGAGCCTATATTCTTCAGACATCTTGACACAAAACATTTGATGGAAGTGGCTGAATTTGTACTAAATACGAACCTAATGGGGGTAGCCTCTACCACTGTGTTTCTATGCTATATATCTAACTCAGTTGACTAATGTAAAACTCTTGTACTGTAAACATGTTGCAAAATATCGTACAAATGGATCGCGTAAACCACACCTGTAAGTTGTGCAATATATTTACCAGAAAGTCTTAGCTAAACGCGACACAAACCCCGTACTGAGGAGATCTTTACCCCACACTCTCTTGGACTTGTCTCCCTCACTGCTGGTCTCGAACCAGCAG
>JAUUDZ010411857.1:0-27043 GCA_032361705.1 Panulirus versicolor | reverse complement strand
CCTTCAACTCTGCTGAACCTGATAACCTTGCTCTCATTCATATTCACTCTCAACTTTTTCCTTTCACGCACTTTTCCGAACTCAGTCACCAAGTTCTGCAGTTTCTCACTTGAATCAGCCACCAGTGCTGTACCATCAGCGAACAACAACTGACTTACTTCCCACGCCATCTCATCCCCAACAGACTCCATACTCACCCCTCTCAAAACTCTTGCATTTACCTCCCTAACCACCCCATCCATAAATTAATTAACCATGGGGACATCACACACCCCTGCCGCAAACCGACCTTCACTGGGAATCATTCACTCTCCTCTCTTCCTACTTGTACACATGCCTTACAACCATGATAAAAACTTCCCACTCCTTCTAGCAGCTTACCTCCCACACCATGTACTTAAGTCTTAAAACCTTCCACAAAGCATCTCTATCCACCCTGTCATATGCCTTCTCCAGATCCATAAATGCCTTGTACAAATCCATCTGTTTCTCTAAGTGATCCTCACATACATTCTTCAAAGCAAACACCTGACCCATGAACCCTCTACTACTTCTGAAACCACACTGCTCCTCCCCAGTCTGATGCTCTGTACATGCCTTCCACTCTCATTCAGTACCCTCCCATACAAGTTTCCAGGAATTCTCAACAAAGTTATGTCTCTGTAGTGTGAACACTCACCTTTATCCCTTTTGCTTTTGTACATGGGCACTGAACTTGCACTATGCCAATCCTCAGGTAGTGCACCAAGGGCCACACATACATTGAATATCCTTACCAACCAATCAAGAACACAGTCACCCCCTTTCTTAATGAGTTCAACTGCAGTACCATCCAAACCCTCTGACTTGCCAGATTTCATCTTCCACAAGGCTTTCGACACCTTTTCTCTCTTCAACAAACCACTATCCCTGACTCCCTTACTTCGCACAGCACCCCAACCAAAACACCCTTCATCTGCCACTCTATCATCAAACATATTTAACAAATCTCAAAATTCTTACTCCATCTCCTCACTTCATCATTACCTGTTATCACTTTCCCCTTGCCCCTTTCACTGATGTTCCCATTTGTTCTCTTGTCTTAAGTACATTATTTACCTTCTTCCAAAGCATCTTAAATTCTAGTCTTCCTAAAGGTCAATTATACTCTCTCACCCCAGCTCTCATTTTCCCTCTTTCAACTCTTGTGCTTTCCTCTTGACCTCCTGCAGCTTTCTTTTATGCATCTCCCAGCCAGTTGCATTCCTTCCTTGCAAGTATCATCCAAAGGCCTCTCTTGTCTCTTTCACTAACAATTTCACTTCTTCATCCCTTTCTAATCTGCCTGCCTCACACCCTATGCTACATGCATCTCTTGCACATGTCATCACTGCTTCCCTAAATACATCCCATTCCTCACCCACTCCCCTCATGTCATTTGCTCTCATCTCTGCTGGTACTTCTTCACGCAAGTCACCTTTTGAAGCTCAAATACTCTCACCACTCTCTTCTCCCAACATTCTCTTCTTTTTTGGAAACCTCTACAAATCTTCACCTTTGTCTTCACAAGATTGTGATCAGATATCCCACCAGCTGCCCCTCTCAGCATATTAACATCCAAAAGTCTCTTTTACACACTTATCAATTAACACATAATCTAATAATGCCCTTTGACCATCTCTCCTACTCACATATGTATACTTGTGTATATCTCTGTTTTTAAACCAGGTATTCCCAATCACGTCTTTTTTCAGTACACAAATCCACTAGCTCTTCACCATTTCCATTCACAACACTTGAATAACTCATGTATACCAGTTAAGCCCTCAACTGCCACATTACTCACCTTTTCATTTACATCACCCAGCACTAATACCCAGTCTCGTGCACCAAAATTGCTGACACACTCACGCAGCCACTTCCAAAACACTTGCCTCTCAAGATCTTTCTTCTTATGACCAGTGCATAAGCACCAATAATCACCCATCTCTCTCCATCCACTTACAATTTTACCCAAATCAATCTAGAATTTATTTCCTTGCACTCTATCACACACTCCCACAACCCCTGCTTTAGGAGTAGTGCTACTCCTTCCTTAACTCTTGTCCTCTCACCAACCCCTGACTTTACTCCCAAGATTTTTCCAAATCATTCTTCCCCTTTGCCCTTGAGCTGTAACATCCAGGTTTCTTACCTTAAACATACTATCTGTCTCTCCTTTTTTTCTCATCTTGGTTACATCCACACACATTCAGACACCCCAATCTGAGCCTTCATGGAGGAAGAGTACTCCCAGCTTGACTCCTGTTTCCTCATTTAGAAATTGAAATACAAAAAGGAAGGATTTCCAGCCCCCCACTTCCACCCCCTTTAGTTGCCTTCTACGAAATACAGGGAATACAAGCATATACCCCCTGAGGTAGGGGAGCTAGAATTCTGCTTGTTATTCCCTGAGTGTCGTAAAAGGGGACTAAAGGGGATGGGAGCAGTTGGCTAGAAAACCCCCTTGTTTTTCAGTTTCTAAATGAGGGAGCATTAGAATGACAGGCAGGGAGTGCTAATCCTCTTTGAAGGCCCAGGCTGAGGTATCTGAATTGAGGAAAGAAACTTGGATGTTCCAGCTCTTAGTGACACAAAGCTCAAGGGTAAAGGGGAAAAATGGTTTAGAAATGTCTTAGGAGTAAAGTCAAGGGTTGGAGAGACAACAAAAGTTAAGGAAGAAGCAGCAGTTGTGGGAGTGTGTGATAGAGTGTAAGGAAGTGAATTCTAGATTGGTGTCGATGAAATTGAAAGTGGATAACGAGAGATGGGTGATTATTAGTATTTATGCACCTGGCCATGAGAAGAAAGATCATGAGAGGCAGCAGAGCTAATGTTTTAGCAGTTTTGACTTAAGAGACTGGGTATTAGTGATGGACAATTTAAATGTGAAGGTAAGCAATTTGGCAGTTAAGGGTGTAAGTGGGGGGCATGGGGTATTCATTATTATGAGTGGAAATGGTGAACAATTTGTGGTCATATGCTGAAAAAACACCAGTGATTGGGAATACCTGGTTCCAGAAGAGGAATATACACAAGTATACATATATGAGTAGGAGAGATGGTCAGTTGGCATTATTGGATTACCTATTGATTTATAGGTTAGTAAAAGAGAGACTTGAAAGTAAATGTGCTAAGAAGGGCAGCTGGTTGGATGTCTGATCACTATCTTGTGGAGGTGAGGGTGAAGATTTGTAGAGGTTTTCAAAAAAGAGGGAACAGTGTCTGAGAGAAGAGGGTGGTGAGACAGAACAAAGGGTTACATTCCTTGTGATCTGTTGTTTTAATGGAATGTTATTGTATGAACAATTAAAACAAGTGTTATAAACGGGGTTGTACTTCTGACCAAAGTTTTCTTTAGTCTGATTCTCATGTATGGACTATACCTAAAACAGCATACCATCAATGTCCTGCACTCTGTGATGATGTGAATTAGCCCCTCTGATTCAAGAACTGGTGCCATTTCACTGGAGAATTAGAAGATATATAATGATTTTTACTGAGAATGCTGGTGATGAGGGACTGAGGTAGGTGGTGGTAGAGTTGGATAGGGTTTGAGTGAATGGTCTATCAAGCCTTCCAAAGTAGTTTTATCCATTTCAGTATGTGTAATTTGTGTTTTTTGATATATTTGTCCATTATAATGCTTATTTTGATGTTTTCAGGTTCAGTTAAAGTTCTCCTCTTCAATTGCTTCAAGTGTTATATATTCTTTCAAGCATGTGAATGATAGAAATCCTAACAAAAGTCTTTCATGTATGTTTTCTACCTTATTTTAAAGGGTTCTACCCAGATCCCCATCCCCATTGTTTTCTTGTATTGCTTGATGTGCCACACATTTTTTTATGTATATAGATAATGAAAATGCTAACATCAGCCTTTTATATGGTTCCTGCTTTTTTTTTAGGAGTCTACCCATGTCCTCCATATCCCACCCCACCCCTTGATATGGGAAATGCTGGAATGTGTTACTTAAGACTTTCTGTCCTTCATTTTTTCTTTTCATACCTATTTGCCTTTTCCCATGTTAGCTAGGTAGCATTAAGAGAGGAAGACTGAGCCTTAGAGGGAAAATTCTGACTAGGCCCCCATCTCTTTTCCTTCTTTTGGAAAAGGAGAGACAGGAGGGGAGGATTTCCAGTCATGTACATGATAAAAAGTTTGAATATGCTTTCCTTGACATGAATGCGTATTGATCTTTTTCATAAATCAGCTGCAGGAATGTGCTGCTTTGAAAAACCTCTTGGCTGCTTAAATGGAGGTGCTGAGGAGGAACTGGCACAGGAGATGATAGAGGCAAATTTTGACATATTTAAGGTATGTTATTCATAACATTTTCTTGGCTCTTTAACTTTCTGTTTAACATTGATATGATCTTTGCAAGATCTTTGAAATGGTTGACTTACTTTGATCACTTTGATCTATTCCCATATGTGATGGTCTTTGATATTTATTTAAGAGTAATTTTGCACTGCTTGTATCTCTTCTCAGATTCATATTCCTCTTTTGTATATATTTTCTCCCCATCTTCTAGCCACCTCTAATTGATTATCATTACAGTGCTTTATATTTAGATGATTCCCATTATTTGCTCACATCTTTTGATTTACAGAAAATTTATCAAAGGAGAAATGCCATTGTCAAATAGCTTTTATATTTTCTTTCTCATCACACGAAGGATGTTTTAGAATACTGAATGATTAAGCCATACCTGCTTTATTTACATAATTTTCTTTTCAGTGTAGCTGTCCATTTTTTGTCAACATGTAATGCATGTAGATAATTTTTTTTTTATTCCTCTGTTGGTTTTTCCTGTGAGCAATGAGTTATCATTTGGATAATTAGGGTGTTAGTACCTTCTAACACCTTGGCAAACTGGTGCAATAGTTATAGCTTTCCCCATCAATTACTCCTCTCTCGCCTGTAATAGTGATAGCTGACTTACATCGGACCCACCTTTAACCAATAGATGCTGCTGTAGTGATGATTTCAATGACCCATTTGCTCAAGGGAACTGACCAACTTGGCATCTTAGAATTTTCTTGAATCATGCATAGACTGGACATCTTGTGACAATCTTCTACTTTTACCTTTTTTTTATCTATTTTTTCCCCACCTGTAGAAGTTTTTTCCCATTTGGGTGTTTTCTTTTTATCTTAAAGATTTTCTTAAAAGCTTTCCTTCATAGCTTTCAGGATAAACCAGCAGTGGTGAGAAATGTTGGTTATGATTTTGAAATACCTTTTGTCTCCAAAGCTGTGTCCCCCTAAGCAATTTCCACTTTTCTCACCCTACCTTTCCCTCCCTTCACTCTTTTGAAAAACCTTTTTGCACCTATGGTTACTACCTTTGGGTTAATGTTTATGATCTTTGAATTCTGAGATGCCTAGATAGTTATTTCCTTGGTATGATTGTGTCAATGATGTCATTGTCATTACAGTCGTTATGATTGATTGTAGATGGGCCCAAAACAAGCAAGCTGTTACTGCTATATATGAATGGATGGTAATGAGTTGGAGAAACTAGCATTATCCCATGGGGTGACAAGTTGTTAGAAACTAGCGCTGTGCCATGGGGTGACAAGTTGTTAGAAACTAGAAACTAATAACTTGTTGAATATCTGATACATTTTCATTACTTGTGGGACACCACCTTGGAGAGGAAAATGTTTGCAAATTTCAAAACGTACATTTCTAAACACTTGCATATAGATTATTAGCATTTCTTCTTAATTCATTGTATGATGAATTACTAATGACTCCTCCTTTCAGCTGTCAGCTGAACTTAAATTTTCACTGCGGTTGTATCGTTACTTCAGGACCCCCAAGTACAAGAAACTTCACGCCTTAGAAGATTATTTTTATGGGTAAGCTAATAAGAACTTTACTGTTAAAGTAATTTGGCATAATTAATTTTAGTATAATCAGTTTTAATTACATGACTTTGATTTCGGGTATGAAAAAGTTTGGTGAAATCTAGCTTTTTGTATGAGTCAGTTTTTGTATTATAAAGTTTCTCCTGTTATTTCTGTAAAGCATTTATACAAGTAGTGGAAAGAGTTCTTTAGAAAAATAAGGTGTTTGCAGCATTTATGAACTTGGAAAAGATGTATACATTGAACAGGGTATCGTTTTCTAAAGTTTAGACTCTGTGGTTTGCATTCAAGATGTCTGAATGCTGTTAGGAGTTTGGATAATAGAAGTAGTGCATGTGTGAGTGTAAGTGCTGGTATGAGTGAGTGGTATGAAATGAATATAGGGCTTTGTCAAGATTTTTCAATATCATCGTGGATATTTAATGTTTTTGTGGATGTGGCATTGTGTACTGTAAGAATGAGGTGGGGTGATTGTGGTGTGATACTTATCCAAGGAGAAACAGAGTAGAAGTTGTTGCAATAGTTATATGTAGGGGATGCTGTGTTGTTCCCTAAGTCAGAGAAAAAGTTGGATTAAATCTTGGGCAGGTTTGATGATGTATGTATGAAGAAGATGCCAAAAGTGAAAGTGATTTAAAGAATGATGTTAGTGGTCATTTGTTAAGATAAGTGTGCATGTTGAAGAACTAGAACTTGTGCATGAGTTTGGGCAGGGCATATGGAGAGAAAATGGAAATGATGAATGCAAGTTTTGGGAGGACATGGAAGGAGGATTGATATGGACAGGAATGAATGAAAATGATTGGGGAAGAGAGGAAGAAGGATATGCAATTGTAATATCACTAAGAGTATGGTAGGGTGTTTTAAGAGCATGGATGGAATGGATTAGAAATAGTGTGGGTGAAATGCAAGACTTGATTTGTTAAGTAGGCATGGTTATATGCACCTGTGAATATGATACCTGTGCAAGGTAAGGATGAAATGAAGCCTTTTGGAGAAATTTGAATGGGTTTGAGAAGGAGAGATATATGGTTGTAGTGGGTGATAGGAATGCGAAAGTGGGATGTGATGATATTGGCGAGATAGTTGGTAAATGGGGAGTGCGTGTGGTAAATGAGAATGGAAGTTATCATGTGCTGAGGGGGTTTACCTTTTAAACACTTTTTTTTCATTACAAGATAATCCACAGATATATGTGGATGAGAAATGATGGAAGTGAAGAATATTAGGGCTTGATTGACTGTGTAGCAATGGATGAAAGGTTGCGAAAGGTTGTGCTGGATGCTAGAGTTGTGAGAGGATTCTGAGGAGATTCTGACTGTTTTACAGGTTTTGTGGAGATGAGGATCGGGAAGAAATGGAGGTTTCATAGAGAAGAAAGAAGAGGTAAAAATGTTGGTTGTGAATGGGAGCTGAAGTGCACCTTTGAATGGGTGAGAGGGCAAAGGTCCTGGGTGCATTGAGGAATGTTTGGAGAGGTCACAATGATTTTGAGCAAAGATGGGTTTGTTTGATGGTATAGTAGTGCTGATTGTGCTGTATGGATGCAGAATGTGGGCCTTAGACAAAAACGTAGAGGATGGGTACATTAGAAATGAAATGTTTTAAGATATGTGGTGTGAGAAGGGTGGATTGAACAAGGAATGATAGGGTAAGAGCAAAGTTGAGCACTAAAGCAATAATCCGATAACAGATGATTATCGAAATTGATTTTTGTTATTGGACTGTTATCAGAAGTAACTTCTTTAATTGTTATCAGACAATAATTTGATTTATTTAGTTTAATAGTGTCTATTGATATTTTGCCCGATTAGATTTTTATTGCTTTACGTTTACTTTTTAGGTTCTTCAGTATAATTATTATTCTTTGTTGTTAATTCTGTTTCTTGTAATAGGAAAGTTTAAACTATTATTGGTTATATAATTGATTTACGTAATAGGAAAGTTTAAACTATAATTGGTTACATAATTGATTTACTTTGTTGTTCATTCTATTTCTTGTCAGTTACATGTATATAGGGTAATATGCCACCTGTTGTATAGATAAAATACATAGCTCAGATATATTGTTTACTTGTCTCATATGCCCAGTGAGGATGACACGGCTGAGGGTGACAACACCATCAACATTGTCACCCTTGGTAAACTCCTTGGTGAGCAACATGAGCTCCCCAGTCTACCAGTCCACATGAGGTGTGCAGCTCACACCTTCAATTTGGTGGCCTCCTTGGCCTAGGGCAAGAGCCTCCTCAAACAGACGGGCTCTGCCATGGTTGCCTTCACCACCCTCTACAAGAAGGACAATGGCAAGGCTCAGGCTTTCTTCAGTGCCCAGGGGAAGAGCCCTCAGATCAGCAATGCCATTGAGAAGGTACTGGGCAGGAGGCTGGTGGTTCCTGGCAAGACAAGTTGGAATGCCTTGTATGACTTAATCATCATCCTCAACAACATCCTGGCCATCAAGAAGGCTGAGCTCAGCAGGTTCCTTAACTGCCTTCAGTGACCAGGAGATAGCCTTCCTGAAGGAATGAGCCAAAGTCATCTCCCTCGACAACATCTAGGGGAAGAGGAATGCCAACCTTGGAACTCTCCTTCCCACGGTGGTCATCACCCTTATGAAGCTCAGGAACATGAGAAACAGCTTGGCCATCTGCAAGCCACTGGTTGATGCCCTGTTAGCATCCATCACCACCCGGTTTCAGCTGCTGAATGACCAGGACTGCAAGCTGGCAGCAACCTTCCACCCAAAATTCCGGCTCTATTTGCTGCACAGGTTCAACAGCAATCCAATGATTCTGTCAAGGCTGCTGTGGAGGATGAGGTTGGTAGAGCACTGAGGGACCAGAATGGCGACAGGACCACCTGCTTCAGCAGCAGCAGCATGCGGTCACTGCCATGCATGCCTGACAACCATTTCACTGAGTGGATAGCTGCGGGCTGAAGTGCTAGTGTCAAGCAGAAGGCCAAGAAACTTGTTGACATCTGGCTGGACACTGATGGGAAGGAGGGCATGGCCGACTCTGACATCTTGGGGGAAGAGATCTTCACCAACATCTTCCTGAAGTACAACACACCCCTTCCATCCTCTGTCACAGTGGAACAGCTTTTCTCTCTTGGCAAGGACATCCTGAGGCCCAAGAGATCAAGAATGTCAGCTGGGCCTAACTTTGAGAAGGTCAACCAGCACATAGTGTGAGTGTGACTCATAGACTCTAAAAGGACTCATTGTCATAATTTGATTATTATGTCATCTTGATTTGTCAGTAATTAGTAATTACTTCTTTTTTTACATTTTAAGTTGATGAATTGCTAATTCTGAGTTTGTATACAATATTGTACTTAATAGTTTAATAAATGTGCTTAAATTCAGACTTACCTTTCAGTTTCCACTGTGAAAATCATCTAGTAAATTAAGATTAAGTTCATGGTATTGGTTTGGTTTCAAGGGTTGCAAAACTACATTTTTTAATGAAAATTTAAAAATTTAAGCAAAGAAGTCGCAAAACTTGTAGAAAATGCTTACTTATTCTTGGATTTAGCGGAAATAAGCATTTTGTGTGGATTTTGAGGGTTTTTTCCTTGTTTCTTCATTTTGATTAAAAAGTTATCGTTAGAATATCATTAATTTCTGATAACTAGGTAGTGAAATTATCGGCTTGTTGATATTGGCCTTAATAATTGGGGTTATCGGATTATCGTCATCAAAATTAACTTTATAGTTATCGGTGCCCAACACTGGGTAAGAGAGAGTTGTGGTAGTAAGAAGAGTATATATGAGAGAGCTGAAGAGGATGTGCAGAAATGGTTTGGACTTATGCATAGGGTGAGTGAGGAGAGGCTGGCAAAGAGGATATACATGTCAGAAGTAGTGGGAAAAGGAAAAGGGAGAAAAGAAGGAGATGGAAGAATGTAGTGAAAAATGCTGTTAGTGTTTGAGTCTTGAATATGCAATAGAGTGTGAGGGATGCAAGGGACAGTGCAAATTGGAGCTATGTTGTACGAAGAGGATTATGTGCTGTCTGTGGGCTGAACCAGATGTGAAGCAGCTGGGGGAACCCATGGAAAGGTCCATAGGGCTCTGGTTTAGGTGCATCATACATGATAGCTAGAAAGTGGATGATAGCAAATGAAGCCATTTCTTTGGCTTACTGGTGTTACCTCACTGATGTGGGAAATGGCAAACATGTATGAAAGAATGAATATTTGTATGTGTATGCATATACATGTATATACAGTATTATTATTTCTGTTTCATGTTGCTGCATTTAAGTGTGTCTCTGAAGTTCATCAGTGATACCATGAATGAAATCAAGGCACTTATGGCAGAAAACAAACTTGAGGATGGACATTTCAATTTCCTGACTTACCTGATGTCCCGCAAAGAGCTCTCTGAGGAAGATGTTATGACCATCACCCTGTCTCTCTTCTCTGATGGGCTCTCTACGGTAAGCTTAACATGGTGAATGAAAGAAAGCAAATGAAACTGAAAATAGGGGAAGAGTAAGAAAAAAGAAACTATGGTTGAAGCAAGGTTTTAATATTGAGTAGGAATGAGAGAGAAGATACAGGGGGACAACAGAGGTGTAGGGGAAGAGGGAGAAGATGTGAGGTGAAAAATATGTAATGCAGATGAGAATGTTTCTTTTTTTGAGTTACTGTTTACTCCTTTCATTATGCAGCAGTCTGCCATACTGGTCCCTTACTCTTATTAGGATCAAAACAAAATGGCCCAGACAAATCACAAAGTGCATAGTAACAAGCTTATGATCCTAAAGTATGTTGTGTACCCTCCTTGTTGGCTAGTCCATGAATCGGTGATCTGTCACAGAAGAGTCACCACACCTCCTTTCTTCTCCAGATGGGATGGTGGGGAGGAACATAATATGTTAGACTTCCTCCCATCTCCTAGTAGGATGTTGGGAAGGAGCATACCTTATTTAGCATGAGAGCCTAACTGAATAGTAAAATATTCTGTTAATATAGTATTTTTCTGTGTGGCATTTGGCCACTCCAGCAGTATTTGCATGCACTGGTTAATCGGAAAGGTAGGGGGCAGGTTATATTCTGATCCAGAGAGAGAATTGATAAATATACTTTGTAAGACACTGCCAACTCTTGAAATAATAACTAAATATTCAGAAAATTGAATAAAAAGTTATTTGTGGATAAGGACAAGCAACATAAAGAGGTTAGTGAATAAAAGAATTCTAGAGAAATCAGGAAACACCTGACAAGACTGGTGCCTACAAACACTACAGAATACTGGTTAGATCCTTGTAGATTGTGACATGGCTCTCAGTCGATGGATATGGGAAATGATTGATATGTAGATAAATTGGATGTGGAATGCACAAAATAATGAAGAGGTTAGAGCATCTATTTACTGAAAAAATACAGATGAATTTGTTTGTTGCATTTAAACTAGTTTAAATGAGAAAGGCAGACAACTGGTGGCCTGATTAGCCCACAACTGGGTTGTCTGTAAAAAAAAAAGTTTTACTTGACAAGAAAATGTAACTCCGCTCAGCAGTTTTTAAGCTATTACAGACTCCCTGCTGTTGCACATTATCCTTCTAGAGTCCCCGTTACTGCTGTCATTTATAAGTCTATTTTTGGCATTGTTCTCACAATATACCTGAATTTATGAAATATTTGTCTAAACTACTTTTGAAGGTATTTATATTCTTAGCATTTACTACATCTGATGGTAACTTATTCCAGTGCTCAACACACCTACTGGAAAAGAAGCTTTTCCCATGTCTGCACTACTTCTTTTAGCTTTGAATTCTATTCCATTTGTCCTGGTAACCGTGTTTTCTTGTATTTTGAAAATATCTACTTTATTGAACTTATTCAGAATTTTGAACACTTGGATTATGTTGCCATGAAGGGAGAAGAGATGCAATAGTTTTGCCTCTCTTCATATGCCAGGTTCCTAAGGTGTGAGATCAATTTTGTCGCACAACTTTGTACTTGATCTGATTTTTCCTTGTCTTTTTTATAGTTTAGGTATTGAAATTGGACTGCATATTCAAGGTGTGGTCATACTAGAGAATTAAAAAGTGTGAGAATTGTTTCTTATGTCTTGTAATCAATGTTCCTGGCTACAAAACCTAACATTTGGTTGCCTTTCTTACTCATTGCTTGACACCGTTTAGTGTTCTTCAGATTGTTGCTAATGACAACTCCAAGGTTCTTTTCTTCATTTACTTTACGTAGAGAGTTTCCGAATAGTTTGTAGTTGTAGCTTATATTCTTGTCTCCAAAGTGGATAACTTTACACTTGTCTTCATTAAATTTGCCATCTGTCTGACCACTGCTGGTAAGCTAAGATCTCTTTGAATCATTTTGCAGTCCTGCTTGTTTACAGCTCTACCTATTAGTTTAGTATTGTCAGTAGATATGGAGATCTTAGATATGAGACTGAGTTCTAGGTCATTAATGTATATCATGAAAAGAATGTGGCCTAGCACCAACCCCTGTGGCACACCACTCATTACGTCTGTCCCATGTTTTCTTAAACTGGTTTAGAAAGACAAAAGGAGCATGATTAAAACTGTACATTCTTATGCAGCCTTTGGAAAGTCTGGAATAGTGTAATGGCATTCTTCTATTTATTTATTTATTTATTTTGTATTTATTATACTTAACTGCTGTCTCCTGCATCAGTGAGGTAGCATTTAGATTTTCATCTTGGTTACATCCACACACATTTAGACACCCCAGTCTGAGCCTTCGAGGAGGATGAGCACCCCTGCATGACTCCTTCTTCTATTTCCCTTTTTAGAATTTAGATACAAGGAGGGGGGGTTCCAGTCCCCTGCTCTTGTCTCCTTTAGTTGCCTTCTAAGACATGCGAGGAATATGTGGGGAGTATTCTTTTTCCCCTATCCCCTGTCTTCTATTTATGTACTCTTTCAATTTCAATTTCTTTAATTTCCGTAGAAATGATTGTTATTATGCTATTTCCATTATGTGCACTTGTAGGATAATTAAATGAATGTTATGATACAAAGTTATTTACCATGCCTTTGAATTGATTAAGGTTTGTTAAGGGTTTTTCTTTTTAAAGTTATCATGCAATACACTGAATTTTTATGATATTCTTAATGCTCCATCTTTTCTCCATTTCAGACTGCCCCAACATTTTTAGGCAATCTCCATTGTTTGGCACTGAATCCAGGAATCCAAGAGCAACTCTATCAAGAGATTAAAACTCATGTTGATCCAGATGCTCCAATCACAGTTCATATCATCAACAAATTACATTATCTCAAGGCATGTGTCAAGGAGGTATTCAGGTAAGATGATGATAATTGTTTCCTTAAGCATGACATCTTCAGTATGCACAAAATTGATTTTTTTGTGGTCATAAATTTTTATATGTGTAAACTGCACTTTCCACCAAACTAAAAAATCTTCATACTCTGTTCATCTAGTACTTAGGAAACAAGCCTTTCCCTTCTCCTCATCATTCGTCACCTGTCCTGCATTGAAGCTACTCAGTTTTTGGTGATTAACCTGAATTGCAGATGCAAGAATAGTCTTCTGTGTTTTTGGGCTGCTCCTGATATTTTATAGGGTTGGCAAATTATTCGTAATTACTGCGTTCATGCTTCGGTTAAAGGTTTGATGTAATCATATATTTGTACTGTACAGCAAGGGAGTTTAACACTCATGGAGCTCCATCTCTTGTATATTCTCTGCTGTCATACAACTTTTTGGAATTGTGTATGCCATCCATGTTTGCCACATCTTTCAGTTTGTTCCATTCATCCATTACCCTTATGCTATAAAAGTACTTCTTTACATCCTTTCTAACAGGCTTCTAGCTCAGTTTCATGTTTTGATTTCTGGCTCTCCTATTCAAAGAATGGTTCTTTGTCTACTTCATCACTGGTTTAAGCCAAAATTTTAGGTTGTGTTCAGGTCACTGCTCATTCTTCTCTCTTCCAAAGTGGGCAAATGAAGGCTTCTAGCCTTTCCCTGTGCTCAATCTTTTTATATATGGGACCAAGTTTGTTGCCTTTACTGGACTTTTTGTATCATCTCTTTAGGCTTCTTGAGGTGTGGTGACCAGACTTGAGAAGCATATTTTAGTTATGGCTTCATATAGCACATGAACTATTTGCTAAATATTTCCTTATCCATATACTTGAGTGCTATTCTAGTTTGCGAGCAGACACTTTTCCTCCAGTTCAGTTCTCCTAATGTGGGACTCTGGTGACGGGGATGCTGTCAACTCCTAAGAAGCCCTTATCACATGCAGAATCCTGAAGCTTATTTGCTGCTTGATGATAATTGCATTGAGGCCTTCTTTCTCTGCACCATCCTGATCACTTAAGATTTGCTGGGGTTGAATCTCATCAACCACATCAGAGCAACTTTGGAGCCTGTCTAGGTTTTTTTCTTGAAAGTTAATGCAACCATACTTGCTTTTCACCTCCCTAGTGATGTTTCCATATTTGCAAACATATTCATACCTTCAGGCGAGTCATTCACATACATCAAGAAGAGTAATGATTCCAGAACAGAACCCTGTGCTACTCCACTGGTAACCACCAGCTATTTTGAGAAGCCTACTCAGACATGCATCTTTTGTTCCCGTTTGCTGAGATGATATGTCAATTGGAGGAGTTTCCGCTTATACTTGTTTGGTGATCAAGCTTCTTGATCAGCTTCTTATGCTGTATTTGGCAGTCCAGATACAGGCAGTCTGCCTGGCCTCCCACTCTTTCTAAGACAGAACTCACTTTTATCATAGAAATTTAAAATGTTTGTTACACATTACAGGTTGAACCTCTTTCATCTGGCAATCTTGGGACCTGGCTATTATCAGAAAACAGAAATTGACCCCTGTGTAAATATATTTCCAACCCCTAATCTTGCCAACCCATTCCACATACAAATGTAGAACAAAGCTTAAACTTGGAAATGATACAATCATCAAGTCTTTCAAACAAGGTTTGATTGTTACATCAGTTTACATGAGAAGTATCCCCAGATGGATACTTCTCAGTATCTTGGGCAAGGGTTTTTCATGGCATATGACACCAATACAAGGCAGACTTGTAAGCATTATACACTTGTTCTGGAGCTAAGTTTTCTGCCGCCATTAACTGTGTAAATTCATCCACAAACTTTGTTGCTGCTTTGTGACGAGTAGTTGATGTAACAAACGACCATAGGTTAGTAGTTGACTTTGGTTGACTCTTGTTACTGTTGTTGTTTTATTGTTATCGTGAAGGTAGTCAGCCCCTGCCGAGTCAGTCCTGGCCAGGCAGCCAATTGGTACTCTCTCTCTCATCCTGTATGTTTTGCTGTTGGTTGTTTGATAGAGAATTGAAGTTTTTATCAATGCTTTTAATATGACCTTACACTACAAGCTTCCTTGTCAACACAATGCTTTTCTCCGTACTTATTATGTGCTGAAATTCCATGTCTCTACTTAAACTTGTGTAACCATCTATGCAAATATTCAGTAATAGTCTAGATGGCCTGGTCTTTAAGCATCTTCCCAGAAATGCTTACATGTTCATTACATTGGAGCTTAAACCATTGTACAAATGTGCTGTCTACTTCTGTACTCCTGTTACCTTCAAAGTTTTCCAAAATTTTAAACTTTTCTGGCTTTCATTTTCAGCAAAGAACTGAATATAAGAAATTAGCAGGACTTAGCTTGGCTGCAGTGTAAACAGATTTTGGCACCTTAGTACTGCTAACAGCACTGCCCTGGTGGCTGATCTACAAACTAATGGCGGCAGATTCAAAATGTGTCAGACCATGAGAGTTGCCAGATAACAGAGTGTCATTTTTACTATACCATCTCTGAGAAGTGTATGATTGTTCCATCCTTGTTGTCTTTGTATATTTGTTCAGGATTGTTTGAATTTTTTGAGGATTACTTGATAAAAACACCACTAGGTGCTTTACTGCTGTTACCCTTCTTGTTATGTATCGTCTGAATGGGCCGTCGACTACTGTTTCCTAAAACTTAATGTTTTCTCATCTTAGGAGAGTCATTCCTCTTCCTCATTTGCTATCTCTTTCCCTCCTCACTATCCTTTACCCCACTGGTCAAAAAAGTAAGATCTCTTTTGTAAGCTTTTTCAGTAAGCTTTGTTTTCATATCTCCAACAATATCTGGGGAATTTTTCCATATACAATCCTTATATTCTACCTATTTACTGTTTACTACTAAACTATCAGCATTTGTGGATAATTCTTTCTGTCTAACATTACCGTCACCCATTATACTTTCCTTATTGGTGTTGATGGTGTGGATGGTCTGTCCTCTTGCCTCATTTGATGGTTTCCATTTTTTGTCTTCTTGTATTCTTTGTTCTCTCTTTTTGTATGGTCTGTCATCCTTGCTCATTACTCCACTGAATTGCAGTGTTTTTAAGTTTCTTATTTGCTTAAGTATCTCAGCTAGATGACTCCAAATCAAACATAACCATAATTGGACATTCCTTTAATGTATTGATTATAACAACCATATCTTTCCTGTATTATAGGAATTGTATCTGGTATTTCTGTTGCCTCCAGTAACCCTTTGGTGTGCATTTCTTCTTTCTATTCTCTTTCTTCTTTATTTGGTACATGATCTTCATCCAGTACAAATCAAGCTCCTGATTAGTTAAGGTTTTTTATTTAGGTGCCACTCACCATATTGTTAAGTTCATCCATTTTGATTCATCTGTCTCTGTGCCTCTGGCTTTCTATATAGTCTCTCTTTTTGCTAACAATCACTGATCCTGTATTCTCTTCATTTCTAAACTTTCCATCATCTGGATCTTAAATTTTGCTCATTACTCTGTCTCTAAAAGTACTTATTATTCAGTTTGCAGCTTCACTCATTGCTTTGGTACCTCAGTTTCAGTGTCCACAGGTTCCTGTCCCACTGCATCAGTCAAAATGCTCTGAATGTTGATCAGTCCCAGACTCTGCACCTCTCTCCCTACTTTTTTTATGGTAGTTTCTGTATTATGTGATATGGGCATTTCTTCTTGTTCAGCAGTCGCCTTTAAGACTTTTGTGTTATTGTGAATGAGATTGTCTGCACTGGTTGCTCATCCATTTGAATGGAATAATTTGAAATGAGTTGAATCTGGACAGTGGTGTGTCTCTTGTGATCAGTTGTCTTGAGTTTTGTGAATGTTCTGTGATAATGAACATAATGAAACAAACATGATTAACTGACTACCCACTTATGTTGCATTTCCCATGGATTACCATACCCACTTATGTTGCATTTCCTTCTGAATACCAGAGGAATTCGTTTTTATGACTTCTTGTAGGAAAATTTACCTCTTTTCATCATTATCATAGGTGGTGTGATGTTTATTGTTATATGGTGGTTACTCCTGTATTTCACTTAACCTTGATGTAGAAAGTTGGTTTGGTTCTGAATGTCTAAAGTATTGGTTCCCAACCTTTTTTTTATGTAATGATCCATTTCCTTTTTTCTTTAATTATTGTGACCTCACCCTAAAATAAGGGGCCATTTTCATGATCAAGAAAGCATTAAAAAAAAAACTAGGGTAACAAAGGAAAATGGGGTGTCTGGATGTAGAAAGCAGATTCTTGTAACTTGTAAGAGCTATTCAACTTGTGATTATTGGAATAGACACTTACCTATTCCCTGCCTGTATAAAAGAATTTTTTTTTACATAGTCACTTTTAAGGAGATGGTGGACCTGTTTTTCCACTGATAACTCTTCATAAGGTGAGAATGCTTTGGATACTGTGCAATAGAGATCAACTTCACCATAGAATCTCCTTCATACTTTTGATTTTATGAGAATACTGATACTGCAGTGAAGAGAGCTGGAAGGATGGCCATCTTGAGATGTGCTCATATCGTGGTTGCCAGTTTAATTAGATGCTGTGTCTGGTGAGTATTTGTGAAAATCACCAGTTTTTTGCCAGTATTCAATAACTGTTTCAAATCACCCATAGAGTGGGATTGTTATGCCGTTATCAATTTTATTTATTTACTTTGTCGCCGTCTCTCGCGTTAGTGAGGTAGCGCAAGGAAACAGACGAAAGAATGGCTCAACTCACCCATATACACATGTATATACATACATGTGTATGTATTATCAATATATGGATTTATATTGTATATGCAAAAGTATATTGTTAAAACATGCTTGTTTTAATGCTAATTCAGCAACTTGCCAGTTGCCAATTTAGCCAATATTGGCAGTCACTGGAAGTGAATATGTACAGCATGACTCAGGACACACATTGCATGCAGTACATCATAATTATTCCAGTGTATGTACAGGCTTTAGAACAAACATGTTTTGACAATTTTACATCTGTGAGAAAAATGCTTGGTAACCCTACACTGCGTTGTAACCCCAGGATTGGGAATCTTTGGTCTAAAGTTTGATTAGTGATGCTGAAAGAGTGAAAAAAATGAATTTTCAGACTAGATGTTTACTCAGTGAGCACAGTTAAGGAAATATTTAAGGAAACAATCTACCTAGCTTCCTTTAACAAAGAGGAATAAGAAAGTTGGACAATAGGATGTATTGGAGAAAAATGCTTGTTCCACTGACAAGCTAATGATCTACCTGGGAGTTGAAGGAAGTAAGCAGATTCTTACATTTTGTAGATCACACACACACACACACACACACACACACACACACACTCACTTGATTATTGTGAATGACGAGTCTGAAGGTATGGACTCCAACCTGAATATGTCTGCAGATGATGGAAAGGTCATGGTGGAGGTGAAAAATAATAGAATTGCATATACTTACAAAGGAACTTAGATAGACTTCAAAGATGGTCTGGTGCATGGCTGATGAGATTCAGTCCATGCAGATGCATGGTAATGAGGATGGGAGAGTGATAGGATATCTCAGTATGATTATTATCTTGCTGGACATAAGCTTCAGGTTTCTGTTTGAGAGGGACTTGGCAGATGATATCTTTGCTTACCTGTACACATTGGAGTCCCACATTAGGAAAAATAAAGAGACAGACTGTCTTCTGACAAGTATAAGGAAATATTTAGCAAGCTGTTCATATCCTACATAAGGCCAAAACTAGAGTATGCTTTTCATATTTGGTCACTGCACCACAAGAAACACAAAGAGCTAGTAGAGAGGATCTAGAGGACAAGAAAGATTGCACTATAATTAAGAGAGATGAGTTACATGGAAAGGCTAGCGGCTTTGAATTTACCCATCTTGGAGGAGAATAGAGTTAGGTTGATCTTATCACAACCTTTAAGTTTATAGAATAAATCAGTGACATGGACTGTGTAGAGTTCTTCAAGAGTTTTAGGTTTAGAGCAACTAGAGGACATGAAGTTGAATTTAGGAAGAAACTTGTTAAAATAGATATAAAGATATATTTTTATAGTCTAATAGTGGTGGATGAATGGAATAAGATGACTGAGGACATGGTTAATGCATACCACATATATACATTTAAGAAGTTGCATATTAGTGAATTCCATTTAAGAGATGGGGCCCCCAAGGGTAAAACTCTTTCTTTGTGCAATACAAATAAGCAATTACAATAAGCAAGCACACAAAGTGGACAGTGGACAGTATTTTGAGAGGTGTAGGGGTAGAGGGACCAGAGGACATAACATGAAATTAAGTAAGAAACTTGAAAATAGGGATATAAAGAAATACTTTTATAGTATAAGAGTAGTGTATTATTGGAACAGATTGACTTAGGATGTGGTTTATGCTGACAGCATACATAAATTCAGGAGAATGTGTGATAGTAGAGTGTTCAAGAGATGGGGCCCCATGAGTGTAAAACTCCCTCCCTGTACAGTGCAAATAGGTAATTTCAGATAGGTAATTGTGCACACACACACACACACACACACTCACACGCATGCACGCATGGTGTAGTTCTTAGTATTACTAACCATCATGCATGCATAGGGCACCTGGGATCAAAGGTAAAACTTATTATCTGAAAAATTTGAAGAAAATAGAAAGCATGATATTTGAAAGAGAAAGTAGTAGTTGTTAGAAAATATAAGAAAACCCAAGAAAACTTAAAAGATGATGATTCCTTATCCATCAAGAACAGAATGTGTGATGATTAAAAATGCTGACTAGAGAAAGTATACATGCAAAAAAAAAGTGTGAAACAAATGTTTATTTATTCACTTAGCATTTTAGAGGGAAAAATCATTAGAATCATGAAGCATACATGTTTATCTCAGAATACTGTAACCTACAATGTTATTTTGTTTGAGTTGCAATGCTTTTGTCTTTTACTAATTGTTGCCCATATCTGTCAGTTTTAGGTTGATCTGCCTTTTTATTCAGACTCGTATCCAGTTTTCACATGAAGGTTTTGTTGCTTGCTCTGGAAATATTTCTTGACTATTTTGTCTTAGATCCTGTTTTATCATGATATGGATCCTCATCATCAACTGTTTGAGAGTGAGATTTACTGGAATAAAAATTCTTTCTGTGTACTGTATGTTACTGTATGTACCTGTGAAATTTACCAAAGGATTAACTTCCTTCTGTGAGAAGAAGACATTGTTCGGTTTATTAAAGTCTCCCTAATCTTTTGTGTTAAGGCATTGCTCAGTTTATCACAGTCCCTCAGGGAAACAGAAAATGGGTTGAATCAAAACAAGGCAGAGCAGACCAGAGAATGTTTACATAAAGTTATCATTTGAAATCTTATTCAAGCTACAAAAGTATTAAGTAGAACTCAAAGTATTTATGAAAAAGGAAAGTAGATTGTCCCATACTGTGCAAATTCCTTATTTATGTAACATCATGAATTGTGCTAAGAATCTCATTTATGTTATAAACAATTAAAGGATCTTGTATGGGAATCCAATTTGCACATTACTTGAACACTGTGCTATTATATGTACCAAATCCACGACAGGAAATACCTTCACAATGTCTGAAGAGCAAAATGATACTTTAGAGCTTCCCAAGCAAGAAGCTGAAGAGTTTGTAGTAAGGATCCTGGAGGAAAGTCTTCCTGAAAGATATCCTCCCAATATTGAATGGATTAATTGTCTTATCCAGGCTTTTCAAAGGAAGCAGCCATTTCAGGTATCATATGTTATGTTTTTCATATATCTTGGGAAAAAGTTCGCTTTACCCTTGCATTGAAAGTAACTTCGGATATTGCTTGATTTTGTTCTTCAGTACCTGTGCAGTGTCTAGACTGAAGAGAATATACTAAAAGTTGCCGAACTTGAAGTGGAGCATTGTATTTTGTTGATTAGTATTAAATAAAGGTGAGAGTAGTGAAGGTTATGTGTTTCAGGAAGAATGTGGAGCAAGGTAATGTAAAAGTAGGAAAAGCCTCTTGTAGGGCGGTTAGGCAGTCAGTTGCTGTTTGTTGACATTTATTTGCAATTGTGCAATGTTCAGGTTTGGGTATGACTGGTATATTGTAACTAGAATATTGAGCATTAGAATAAATCTTAACTAATGGGATGTAATGTGAGGTTTTCATTGGTTCTGTAGATATCTTTACCAGTGTATTACAGTACTTGCTTTGTGCTTTACTTAATCCCACATTTTCCCTGATTTCCATAATGTTTATTTATGTCACCTTATTTGACTTCATTCAAGAGAATACAATTTTCCAAATCTGCACTTGCATTGCAGAATAATACAACTTATTATCCCAAACTTTGTGATGTGAGGGCAATCTGAATAATATATAACCACATCTTGTTTATCTGTGGAGCCACTTCATAGATAAACACACGATCAGATGAATGTGTTTAGCACACCTTCTTCAGCTCTCTCAGCCATACTCCTCTTAATCCCAGTCTTCTGTCATACTTTTATATTACTAACTCAATCACTCCTTCTCTCAACATATATATTGTCCTCAGGCATTTTCAACACATCTTCCCCCTCTGCTCATTCTCATTTAGCCTATGCCTCACATCCATATAACATTGATGGAGTATGATACCTTCAAACGTACCATTTTTCACCCCCCCAGATAGTTTTCACACTTATCTCAATTTTCCCAAAACTTTCACCCTCATAACCATCCTACATCTCACTTTCGCTTCAATGGTTCTGTTAGCTGCCATGTCTGCTCCCACCTATCTGAAACATTCCAATCACTCAAGATTTTCTCTATTCAAACCCCACACCCCCAGCTCTCCTGTCCTTTCTGCATGACTAAATCTAATAAACATGCTTTTGTTCATGTTTAATCTCAACTTCTTTCACACATTCTTCCAAACTCAGACACCATCTTTTGCAGAGTTTCACTTAAATCTACCGCCAGTGCTGTGTCATCAGCAAAAAACAACACACTCCCTTTTCAGGCTCCCCTCACTTCATACAGACTGCATGTCCACCTCTCTCTCAGGACTCTTGGATTTACATCCCTGACCACCCCATCCATAAAGAATTGAACAGCCATGGTGTAAACCACTCACCCTTCTCTCCTTCTAATCACAAATATTTTACACTCTTCTCAAAAACTCCTTACTGCTTCTGATAACAACCCCCTCACTATATATTTGTAACACCTTCCACAGAACATCTCATCAACCCCATCATATACTTTCTCTGGATCCAAAATTATCATGTACAGATCCCTCTGTTTCTTCAAAGAAAACACCTGATCCACACACCCTGTACCATTCCCGAAACTGCTTCGTCCCTCCACAGTCTGATGCTTTGTGCATACCTTTATCCTCTTAGTTACCACTCTCCTATACAACTTACTGGCTGCACTCAAACTTATACATCTGAAGTTCGACCACACACTTTTGTCCCCCTTACTTTTACACTGTGGCACTATGCAAACTGTCTGCCAGTCCTCAGGCACCTCACCTTGATCCATACATACACTGAAAATCCTTTTAACCAGTTAACAACACAGTCACCCTCTTTCTTAAGAAATTCACATACATTACCATCTACTCCAGCTACCTTGCCACATTTCATCTTTTGCAAGGAATTCACCACCTCTTCACTCATCACCAAACCACTTGTCGTGACTCACTTTGCATATCTTACCTATCCAAAACACCTTACATCTGCCACCCTATCATCAAAGTCATTTAACACTCCTGCAAAATACTCGCTTCATATCCTCTTCACCACATCATTGCCTGTCACCGCTTCCTCAAACGCTCCCTTCACTGATGTTCCCATTTTCTTGTTTTTCTCACTTATTAACCTCCTTCAAGACATCTTTTTCTCCATGAAATATGCTGATACTATCCCCAACTCTTATTTGCCCTTTTTTTCAGTTCATGTACCTTTTTGACCTCCTGCCACTTTCTCTTGTATATCTTTCAGTTTGCATTCCTCAGTAATTACCTCCCATACACCTCTCTTTTCTCTGTCACTAGCAGCTTTGATTCATCATTCTGTCTACCACTCACTACCTTTTCTCACCTACTTACTTCCCACCTTCTTCATGCCTTACACCTCTGTTGCACATGCTTTCCTAAATACCTCTCATTCCACACTGACTCTCCTTGCTTCATTTTTTCAGCTCTTTTACCTTCCTTTTGAACTACAGCCACTTTCTCTTGTGCATCTTTTGATTGTTTGCATTTCTCTGTAATTACTGCCCATACCCCTTTCTTTTCTCTCCTAGTAACTTTACTTTGTCATTCTACCTGCCTGCCTCCCATCTGCATCCCACACACTTCTGTTGCATGTGCCAGCACTGCTTCCCTAAATAACTCCCATTTCTCACCAACTCCCATAGCTTCATTTACTTTTATCTTTTGCCACTCTTCCCTGAATTTCTCCTGATATTTCTTCTCACCATATTACTTTTTTATATTGGCTGAATTGGCTCAGGTATTGAGGCCCTAATCAAAGCCATCTCATTAATGATATATATCCTTAACACATCCCATAAAGCATTTTCACTTGACTCTGTTATACGCTTTCTCTAAATCCATAAAAGCTACATACATCATCTTACCTTTCACTAGATACTTTTTCAGTCATTCTCACCACAAAATCTGATTGACACATCCATACCTTTCCTAAGCCCCCTTGTTCCTCACCTATTCTGCATTCAGTCACTTTCATCACTCTTTCAATGAATGCTCTCGTATACACTTTTTCTGGTATACTTAACATAATATTTTTTCTTCATACTCGATCTCTCTTTCCCATGTTAGCAAGGTAGTGTTAAGAAACATGAAGAAAAATGCATTCACTCACATACACATATATGAACATATACACAGATGCACATACATATGCACTTATATACATACATATGCATTTATACACCTGTACACATTCATATTTGCATGCCTTCTGCCTTTTGCAACACCACCTCACCCCACAGGACACAGTGCAAACACATGAAGGAAAAGAAAAAAAAGATAATATATACAGTCTCTTCTCCCCACACCCGATCACTGCCCTTATAATTACTGCATACAACCGTAGCACCTTTTCCATTGAGTGAAGGAACAGTAGTAACTTTCACTCAATCTTCAGGCACAACTTCTGCTTTCATACTAGATTATGTATCAAGTGCATCCGTTCTATCCTACTTTCTCCTTCAACATTTCAACCATAGTCCCATCCACTCCAGGTGCCTTTCCTACCTTCAACCTCATTATCACCCTTTTTATCTTCCTTCTTGCTACTAGCCCTTACAATTGTATCCTTTTCCTTCCATCCTCAATACCCATACATGTAACAGCTGCTACTTCACCTTCCACATTCATCACTTCTTCAAAATGCTCTTTCCATCTTCCTTTCACTTCTTCCAATTGACTCAGCAATTCCCGTTCCTTACTTCTCATATTTACTTTTCCAGTTGTGTCCACCACTTTCCTTTTTCACCTCCTTCCAGTACAATTTATTATTTTCCCTAAACTTTTCACTCAGCTTCTTTCCAAAATCTTCATCTATTCTTTCTTCACTTTCTCCTGTCAGCCTTTGAACATTTCTCTTACACATCTTATATTCTTCCCTTCTCCTTTGCTGAACTTCTATTGGTACATTCCTTTCAAGTAATCAACCGTATGCCTTTTTCTTTTCTTCCACAGCATTTCTAATCTCATATTTCCACCATGCTTTTCCTCTTTTATTCTTATATTTTACAACCTTGTATCCAGCTTCTAATTCTACAACCATTGTTTCACTGAGCATTTTTAAACATCTCATTCCCATATTACTCATCCTTACATTTATTTCACTTTCATCAGAACTTTCTACCATTCTTCTTTCATGCTCCTCCTTGCATTCTTTGTGATTCATCATTGTGTTCACCAACACTTCTACTATTCCAGTCTTCCCTATACCATACCTCAACGTCTCCCTGATCTTCACCTCCACAAGAATTGCAAATGGTCTGAATTTCTAAAGAATCTTCTCAGTTCTAATATCTGCACAGTCTTTCTCAACCTTTCATCTACAGTCTTTCTCAACCTTTCATTTACTGACATATAGTTGAACAAATCCTTTTTGAAGATAGTTGAACAATTCCTTTAGTTCTCTTCCATAGTTTCTCATCCATGCATATCTATGGATCATCTTTTACTGACAAAAGGTGTTTGCAAGGAATAAACCCCTCTCAGCACAGACACACACAAGATAACTTCCATTCTCATTTATTCTAGGCACTCCCTGTTTACCATCTATCTTGCCAGTTTCATCACATTCCACCTTTGCATTCATATCATCTTTCTCCAGAAATTCTTACTTTCATCCTATCCTTGCATGTTCTTCATATTCATAGGCGCATTTACATCTACCCATGCATACTTCACAGTTCCAGTCTTTCCTTTCACCCATACTATTCTTGATCAGTTCCATTTGTGCTCTGTAACACCTTCCCATATTCAAGGTGATAGCACAGTTACACATCCATCTGTCCCTCTTTCCTGATGATTTTCATTCATTCCCATCCATACCACTCTTCCATCCATGCCCTTGTCTTCTTGCTTACCAACACTTTTACCTCTCCATTCTTCCTTATGCCATACCTCCACTTCTCTCTGATTCTTACCTCCACAAGAATTGCAAAATGGTCAGGATCTGTAAAAAATCCTGTCACAACATTGTATCCTGCAAAACTCTTCTCGACCTTTTGTTCACTACCACATAGTTAATCAAATGTTTTTGTTCTCTTTAATTATTTCTCATCCACATATAACTGTGGATCATCTTGTGCTGAAAAAAGGTGTTGAAAAAGAAAAAGGCACAGATATCCACAAGATAGCTTCTATTCAACTTTAGGTACTTCCCAATTACCAAATATCCTGCCAATTTCATTACATCCTTCCTTTGCATTCATATCACCCATTACAACCACTTTACTCTCCATCTTGAACCCATGTGTGCAAGTCATTCAAATTTCTCCAGAAATGCTTCATTTCATCCTTGCCTTGTGCAGTCTTCATAATCACAGATGCATACACACATACACATACATACTTTATAAATCCAATCTTTCACTTCACCCAAACTATTCTTGATCCATTCCATTTATGCTCTGTAAAACCCTACCATAATCTCATTGATAGCTGTGATGCATACACACATACACATGCATACTTCACTATTCCAGTCCTTCATTTCACCCATACTATTCCTGATCCATTCCATTCCTGCTTTGTAAAAACCTCCCATTACCTCATTGATAACAGAATTACACATCTTTCTTTTTCTCTTGTCTGGTTATTTTCTCTCATTCCCATCCATACCACTCCTTTCACACCCTCCCATAACTTAGTTTCATCATTTCCATTTTCACTCCATACACTCTGCCCAAGGATATGGGTTTCCCCAATCACAGCACATCCAAACTATAACTTTTAAATTTCTACTCAAGCTCCCTCCTTTGACTCTCACTAGTCATCCCTTTACCACTCAGAGCCATCTTCCTCAATCGCTTGTTCTTTTGCTTCCTGGCATTCCTGATGGACTCCAGTGCCACTTCTTAGCCTTTAGTACCTCACCCCTGACAGACTATTGGCAGGGGGGAACTTCAGTTTGCTAGTTCCCAGAGGCAGCGAGGCTCTCATATTGCCCAAAAACCAAAAATTTCAGTACACCTTAAGTGTTTGTTTTAAGAACTCTTATCCTGAAAAAGTTGGGGTCCGGGGGGGGGGGGGGGGGGGGGGGGGGGGGGGGGGGGGCGGGGGGGGGGGGGGGGGGGGGGGGGGGG
>JAUUDZ010411846.1:0-15046 GCA_032361705.1 Panulirus versicolor | reverse complement strand
AATTTTTTGAAATAAAGATATATATATATATATATATATATATATATATACTGGACATAACCTCTTCCTAATAAGTTTTATATGAATATACAGACCATAAAGATGTTTATGATAATGAAGACATAGCCATTTATAAAGAATTTTTCTCGAATGTTCAACCCCTTACACAAAAACCATCGTCATTTCCAAAGGAGACTAAATAAGGATGTGTTACTTGTTATATAGCATTAAAGAAAAAAATACTTTTGAGGTGATTTAATTTCCAGATTTTCTGATAAGCATAATCTTTGAATGTACCACATGAAAATAATGGGATGTAATTAGTTCAATATATTGGGTATAAGTACTTTTGCATTTTCATAATTACACCTCAGAATACTGAATACTTACAAAAACTAAATAATTCCATTTGTCTCCTAAACTATATCATGACAGTTAGGACTTGTACAACTCAATCTCAAGACTGAAGGACAGCTGTACGTGGTCCCTTGCCAATTAGCAACACTTAGAAGGTTTTAACCAACAATGGAAAGTTCTTAATTCATCCTAATAAGACCAAATCAAAATAGCTGTACAACACATGGTTATCAATAAAAGCAACATTTGATAGATATGAACCACAGTGACTTATCTATGTAATTTTCATACAATCTAGCAATGTGAAGTACCTTATCCTGATTCTTACAGTACTGTAAGCCTTCATAAAGAAAAAATCCTCTAAATTTCTTTTAATGAGATCTAGTGGTATGAGTGTCATGATACATCATGTACTTTCAGTCCAAATGACATATTTGTATCTGGCCTGAAACATTTAGCTGTTGTTTTCTGTAATGTAATGCTGAGCTCATCTGTGCTAAGTCAAAGATCCTAGACTACTAATCCCTCTTGCCTGGAATGTTGTCACAACACAAGGAATGGGAAATGTCATAAAGGATATTAGTCTTAATATCCAGATGAATTTCTGGGCAAAGAAAAGAAGTGGAAGATGAACCTCATTTTCATTTGTAGTTACAAACTTTTTCAGAAAGATAACCAAAGCAAAAACATTCAGTTACAGTTTCAAGTTAATTCAGATTCCAGTGAAAATTGGCGAAAACTGATGATGGACAACATTATGTAAGGTTCATCTGTGGGCCAAAAAGGATGAGCTATGTGATTCAGGTCATTGAAATGCTTCATAATCATTATGGTGAGGAATAATTGCTGAATCCATGGACAGTAGAAAAAACTGATTAAAGTGGAGAGGGAAGGAGTCTGTGAACTTTGCTGTGTTTCAAGTTTTGGCAGAGTCACCATAGGAGTTACATGAAATTGTGAAGCTTAGGTGGTGTATAAAGTAACAGAAATATATGTCTGTACAAGTTAAAGCTAATAATTCTTAGACTGGGAGAAGTCAGAGTTCAAGATTATTAGGTTTCAACACCTTCATATAGTAATTCGAGAAGAAATATAATACGTATTAGATATACAAAAGGATATGAGCTTCCTGTAAAGAACTGGGAGGAGAGAGGAGTAAAGACTAAGGGTTTCTGGCAGGGAGCTTTGGTTTAAGTGTTACTCTACAGGATCAAGTTATTTGTATGATGGCTCCTGTAATAGACATACCATATTTTACAGTACATTATTTTTAGTGAACCATAAGTTCTCGTTTTTTGTAAAATACTGTGATACATCATCAAATTTCTTGAAAAGCAAGTGTGGTATACATCAAATCCCATGTAAACATTTACTTCCGTTATGCACAAATGCATATAGCTGCCAATACCATTGAATTATGCCACTCTTAATTAGATTCTTGCCTATGTTCGTTAAATAGTGACATCTTGGCTATAAGTCTTGCCCTTATAAACTTGAAAAGCCATCACACAGATCAATCTCCTTTCCATCAGTGTGCTTTGTAAGTAAACCTTTATCCCTTATTAAAGCTATGTAACTCTTATCCTATTTTTCCTTATCATAAACGATAAAACGATTGCCATGAGAAGAGCAAAACTTCTATTGAGACTACTTAGTAGTTATTCTCAGTCATCTAAAACTGATAAAAACTAAGAGTACATATCAGAAAATAAAAATTTAAAACATGCCTTTCAGGATTCAATCATGGTGTAAGTATGTTAGGTTTATGGGTAGGGGGGCTACCCCCTGATAGAAAAAAATACAACCAAAATACACAGTTTTATATGAAAGCAAAGTATTTATATCATGAAATGTGGGGTTGTACCCTGTAAATGTGTGTACTAGTGTGTATGAATTTGCTGAAATGTCATACTAGATTCTTGGGATGATCATTAGTTTAACCCCAGATATAAATTCCTTATTACAATATTATTACAAAATGAAGCACCTAAGTTCATTTTTGAAGTGCTTCACTTAAGTAAAAAGTTTGGAGAAGTTTGGCTAGTAATCTCTTCAAAAAATCTGCTGCTGTAACACTTAAGAAACATTAACTTGCTACTTTGTACTTCGTGATTCAGAGCTGTCTTTGTTTTACTCCGTCTTAATTACAAAAATACCTTGATTCTCTGTATTGGTGTTTGTCAAGATCATTCCAGTTCAAGATATTTTGAATGTTATTTTCATTATAATTTAGTTAAACATTTAGAAGATGCACATAAAACCCAGTTATGAGATTTTACAGACACGTGAATTGTGTCATCTTTGTTCTTTTGGTTTTCATGTGTTGCAACAGACTGTAGATGGTGCAGCTTCTTTAGTAAATCTAGTACAGATATGTAATACATGGTGAGGCCTTTTACCAGCATGTTGGAACTCGCAATTTCTGCTATGCTGAGGCACAGACGATGAGCTCTAGTACAGATTTTATTATTATTTGGCTTTCATGTCATTGCTTTGAATAGTATGTGAACCGGAATATGTTTTGGTGCCATTGTATTGCTTCTAAATGAACGATATAATTAAAGAATGATGGAAGAACAACTTAGGTAATGTACAGCAATAAATGGCAGAGAAAAATTTAGAATGTAGGTGTCACTAATGGATATCAAGTTACACTTAGTAATTATTTATCATTGTGGCTTGCACTTTTTTACTACTGTTTGACCATGATTATTTTTTTCTTCATATGAAAATTAGTGAAATCAAACTCTATGATACTTATCAATAGATTCAGTTTATAGCAGAACAAAATGTTAGGATGGTACTTTTGCCACAAAATAAAAGGAGTACTTATGCAATGAGCACATGTGGTCATGCTCTTCCCCACTGCATCTGGTCATACCTAATATTCCCTCAGGAAACTAGAATAGAAAAAAAAATGCAAGGATGTTTAGAGGTAAGAGTATTATAGCAAGAAATTTACATTGTTAATGAATGAGTAAATGTATATGAAAATGAAATATTTTTGTTGCACTACCCTGCTGAGAATGCAGCAAGATGTAACATGGCAGTGATGATATAAGTTCTGAAGAGTAACAATGCTCATACGAAAGAACTGGCTCACTAAAAGTCAACATTGACATGATTAAAGTTGAACACATTGATTTAGAATTTAAACCTCACAGTTGTATCATGTACATACTACTCTTATATAATTTTTTCTCAGAGTAGGATCTCATTTAAAGGTAAGTCTCACTAATCTGAGTGTGGTTAATTTACTAATGTGTTAAGCTGATGAGCCCTAAAGTATATAGTTTGGGTGTGAGCTGGGTTGGAAATCAAAGGCAGGCAATTGTCTCTCCTTTGTTTTAAAAGGGAGAAGACATTTAGGTCCAGGATTTTAGTTGGAGTTAGATGCTGGATATGAAAGTTAGACGGGAGTTTCACAAGATTGATTGTTATTATTTCTAAAAAGTAGTAGTATGATTTGCAGTGGCTTATCCATCACTATAACAAAATGTAATTTCGTGAAAAGTTTGGTATTATGTCATTCCCTTTTTCCTTAATTACACACATATAGAATTAAAACGAGCTATAGAAAATTTGAATGCAGACAATATAAAAAGTAATTTGTTGTATACTAGCAAAACTCCCTCCCAATAACTGTACATATAGATTATTACATGTACGTACACATTTGGATATGAAAATGTGTACTTAAAGAGTGAGTGTAAATACTTTAGAAACCTCTTGAGATGCTGTTAAGAAAATCAGTGAAAGAGGAATCACTGTCAGAGAAAAAGAAATAGAACAAATTATAAGTTAAGTGTCGGACAGCATGGTTAAGTGGAAAGAAGTACCGAGTAATTAATCTTCAAGATTTTTAAGACAATGCCTACTAGCTTAAGAAAAGAAACGAAAAAAGATTTTAGGAAAAACTGTGTTCTTGGATAATGTGAAGACATTCAGCATTCCCCTGTACTTGAGATTAGAGAAGAATCTATATTTTGAGGCTGCTGCAAGATTGGAAAAACCTTTTCTAAGTTGAGTGTCAGTAGTGTTCCATATGACTTCCTCTTGGGATAGACTTATGCCTGATCAGTGAAACTGGTTTACCAGAAAAACTTGAATAAAATCTTGATGATTTTGGAATTGAATCTTAAATCATAAGGGAAGTAAGGTGTCCAGGATTATAATAAACTAGAGAGAGATCTAGACAACCACCAACTTTGGGCAGATACATGACAGATAAAGTTTAACATGAACAAATGCAGTGACAAAGATGGAGAGTAGCAAAAGGAGGTTAGTGTAATATCAAAATTGCCTTCAGGCATTTGGGAAAAATGTTCAGTTAAGATGAAATATAGGGAAGGAATAACAGTAAGAAACTTCATACACTGAAAAGGAGAAGGAAGAAAGGGAGACATGATTACATCCTTCAAGGTTCTAAGTCAGTTTCATAAGGTGGAGACATCGAATTTTAGTGGAAGAATGAGTATAAACAAAAAAGGGGCACCAAGAAACTAAGCAGGAAACAATTAAAGAAAGGTATCAACGAATTCTTCTTCAGTAATAGCATAGATAGTGAATGGTATAAGTTAACCCTATGGAAGTGCCAGTCAACAAAACCTCATAACAATCGAGTATGACAGTCAACAGTACTCTACCATCATCAAAATATGTTTCCCTTTAAACAATCTCCAATTTTATTTGAGTCATGCCTAGTCAGTGGTGCCATTTTCCACATAACAACTTCTCTTTCTACATTGTTCTCTATGCTCCTAGGATCTTCCCCCCCCAAACCCATCCTGCGACTCATTTCACCCATGGTTACACTTGCTGTCGTATCCACTTCCTCCAAGTTTTCTCATTTGAGACTCAAACCCTAACTAACCTATTTCCCTCCAGTGCTACACCTAATAACCTTGTATTTATGCACATTTACTCTTAACTTTCTTCTTCCACATTTTCTCCTAAATTCAGATACCAAATGCTGCAGTTTCTCTCCAAAACACTGCAGTGTTATCATTAAACAATAAGTGACTCACCTCCTTGCTACTAACCTGCCTTAACCTGGCAGAACTCTTGTAACAGGTCCTAACAACATAACAAACTTCCTCATGAAAAAATTTGGCAGTTTCAGTCCAAGCACTTCAACCACTGTTGGCTACATAAAATTTCTGACATCTATAAGCTTGCCAACATAGTACCTATTCTAAACTCCAAACCACCCAGTTTCCCCTTCTGCTGCCCTTATCACTTCTGTATAATCCACTCTTGGAAAACTGATTTACAATAGAATCAAGCAAAATATCTCACTCTAAACCTACATGACATGGCTCTAATTCAACGCATTTACTTCAGTATCGCACGGCTCAGATCTTACACAACATTCTAGACAGCTTCAACCAACCACACGCCCATTTCTACAGTATTAGTGGCAACAGTCATGGACAAGGCATTTGACACTGAGCCTTGACATGTTCTTACAATAAAAGATACTTGACACCACCCATCACAAGTAACAAAAAGGGGCTGGCAACTTCATAGCTTCCTGCCAAGCCAGAGTCACTCACAAAGACTTCACCTACACAATTCTTAAGTTCTAAAGTCGAGTTCCCACAGGAGCAATTCTTTCTCCAGCTGTCTTCAATCTCTTCTAACATGATATGACATTAGATTACCTCTTGCACATCACAGTGTGAAGGTTTCCCTCCTATGCAGACAACCTTACTGAACCAACACAGCATCCTAACAGCAGAAGCAACAACAAAAATGCAACACTGCACTACAAGACTGGAGCAATGACTCACCCAGAACAGAATGCCATACCTCCTCAGAAGCCCTGTTTCCCTTTTACCCAAGATAGACATGAATCTAACCTTCACCTTCCCATCACCTTAAATGGCCATTCACTCTCACTAGCCAAACACCAGCTATTCTGAACATCACATATGACACACACTTAGCAGTCACTTCCCACACTACAAACATCAGTGCAAAAGAAACAAACTAAATTTACTAAAATCATTAATTGGTACCAGATTTTAAAGAAAAAATCCATCAGTATTCTGTAAAAACAATTCATCAACTTCCACCCTAAATAACAACTCATTTGCTTAGTCATCCACCATGACAAAATCAAATATAACAAAACTACAAAACACACATAAAACACTTAGAACTATTACTGGCTGCACAGCAACTACAAATACTTTAACACCTATGCAACACAAAAAAGATCCTCTCAATACAATCAGTATGCTTAACACTAGGTTCCTTGCAACAGCATTAAACCTTTACCATCAAAACCACTTCGTAATTTAACACCAACTCCCAAGTAGAAATAAAAAACTTAGCCCTCTTTTTTTTTTTCTAACAAACTATACTCAGAGATCTCCCATCTCCAACAAACACAATACCAGCAAAACATATACACATTGAAGTGACATGACAAGCACTCAGCAGCACCCCTCCCAATTCAAGTCTTAAATACCACCGAACCAGACATACATCCATCTGAAACCATACTCCCCAGACATACAGATACCTCTCAATTTATACATATTCTATTTATGCCATTTTAAGAAGAATGTGCACAATACATTTACACCTCTTTTGAATTTATGCAGGCTTAAGTCTGGAATAACGCAATCATCATTGGGTTTGCCGTATAGTGGTGTGGCATTGCCAGTGCTATGCGAGAGGTGTGCGCATGGTGTGGATACAGTCTTTAGTCATGGAGTGCAACACTATATTTTTGCTGCAGTGTGCTGTATATGGCACATGTTTTGCCTTGTGCATCATGCCACCAAAGCATCTTTTGAGTTCTCCTAGCACCAGAAGTGTTAAGAAGCTTAAGGCCATCACCACTGAGGTTAAAATGGATGTGCTTAAACAATATGAGAGAGGTGAATGAAGAGCTGATATTAAGCGTACATTTTGACTTAGTGAATCTACTTTATGAACCGCTTGTGATAGTGTAGAGAAGAACAAGGAAAAAGCCAAGAGTGGAACATTAATCAGTGCATCTAAGAACCTTGTATTGCTGAAGTTCGATAAAGGAGACAATGAAACAATTGTTCAGCACGTTGATCAAACACTAAACTTATGAAAATGTTCCTATCATGCTTATGATACAGTCAGAGGCCCAGCATATATATGATGACTTGGCGATGGAAGGAGGAGCAGCAAAAACACTTCAAGCAAGTCCTGGTTGGTTCACAAATTTAAAGAAATGCTACAATTACCATATCAAGGTGAGGCTGCTTCTGTTGATGTTCTTGCAGACAAAAATATGTGAATCCTCAAAATCATCATCAAGGAAGGCAGTTATTATCCTAAACTGATTTTTAACGTGGACAAAACTGGTATATTTTGGAAAAGACTGCCTTCAAGAATGTACATTTCATGAAGAGAATATTGCACCTGAATTCAAAGTTTGTTATTTACTGTTTTGAATAATATAATTCACCGTACAATACATATATTATAGATTTGCTCTAGTATAATATTTAGTAGTCATATTAATAATGAAACCCAACAATCTTCAGTATTTGCATTATTTGATTTATGCATTTTCAAGAATGTAACTTCTGTAAATTGAGAGGTCCCTCTATATAAGTTACAATTCTTCATGTACATCCTTAACACACCCATCACTAAAATTTACAACATAGCAAACTTCAATTAAACATATCTCAAGATCTCATGCCCAGGGAGCAAATTCCACACTAAAGAAAATGAACACTCACTCCTATACTGTGCTGTACTCACCTCACATGGACATATACACATCATCAAACTCCTTGACTTATGGTCCAACCCAGTGGATGTGGTTGGCTTCTACAGCTCTCCTGGAGCCCCACAGAAGATAGAAGGAACATTGTAAAAAATAGGTGTGGTAGTACGTGGAGTATAACAGAGAGCTGACCAGGGTTTGCTGAAATGGTAAGGATATATAGAGAACATGAGCAGTGAGAAACTTACTAAGAGGATAAATGCATCAGAAACTTTGGGGGCAAGGGGTAGGGGGAGACCAAGAAGGAGATCATAGGATGGAGTGAAAAAGATTTGAGTTATTAGGGCCTGAAACTTATGAGAATAAGTGGGACCTCATTACCTTTCCTTCATTCACATTTACTTTCAACTTGCTCCTTTCACATTCTCTCCGAAACTCTGTCAGTTTAACTCTGTCAGTTTTAAGAATCTTGCATTTACCCAATTTGCTCCGTTGTCAACTTGCAGATTAGCCTTAGTGACATCTCAAATACTCTCCAGCCTTAGCAAGGTAGTGTCAGATAAAAACGAACTATGGCCTCATTTGCACACATCGCTCAAGCTGTCATGTATAATGTATATTGAAGCCAAAACATACAATCTACAGCCAAGCCCCACACACTACTCCATCTTGGCCACTTCATGTACCCTGGTTCAGTTCAAGGACCACACTGACTTGATTTGTTCCACCCAGTGCATGCCTCTCATCCTCTTGAATGGTGTTTCGATATATATAGTTTCTGCATCATTTTTTTAATACTTGTAAGTTACTGTTGATTTTATTTCATAACCTTTATGAGCATTCCTGTAATCAGTATCCTTTACTCAAACTTCTCCCATTTCCTGACTAATTTACCTCATACAGTATATAATCAGACATCATCATTTGCCCTTTTTTTTTCATTCTCATAGCTACAGTCCTCTTATTTAAACATTACACAACTGTTTCATTCCCAATTGTCCATCTTAGCACAACACACTCAAATGATAATGAAAATTATAGTTACTATAAGGAACAATTCCAAATAGAAGGCTCATGAAAAAAATCTAATTAAGAATAAATGAAATCTGATGTCCATGTATGACTATTTACACACCTGCAACAGTCTTACACTTCAGGAGTCTGTGATTATAACCTCTTATTCACATTCTTGATAGTTTTATGTAGCAGACCCATTCTTCATATGACATCCCTAATCTTCATAAATGCAGTGTATAAAAGAAACTCTCCTTACAAGGTTTTGTGTACTCCTCTGAGGTGAAACTCAATCCTTCAAACTTAAAATGTAACAATTCATTTCTGGGATCAAGATTTATAATATTCTTTATGAATTATTTGTACATATCTATGATATTTCCTGAGTGAATCTTTTATAGTATTGCCTTATCTTATAGTCTTATTCTATAATGATCAGCATTCAACTATTCTTAGTGGAATGATTATGCAATGTGCATGATTTAATAAAAAGAAGGCATTTTCCTCTGAGGAGTATGGTTAATCCATTCTTATTAAATATCTACATTAATATATGTATCACAATATGGGTGTGTTCTCCCTATGAAACAGAAAGCTTTTATAGAACAATAGTATTCACCAGACTAAAGCTAATAATATTAGACAAGGAGGAATTACCTATGAAATTGCTTTTTTCTTGTAATGACCACCCCCTTTTCATTTGATTATCTTGATATTACAAATAATTACTTTCTAAAATTATATCTGCCTTGTGTATACTGAAACATGGATCACAAAAGACTACTACTGAAAGACTCCATAAGGTGCCACCATAAACAGTGATGCTGCTGTCATAATAAAGATTCACCACTGCAGTATAGGGTATGAAGATGTTTTGTTAGCCTTATCAGCCACTGAATAATCACAATTTTCATGCACCAGAGGTGATCAGTGGACTGTATTAGTCACTATTATCCAGTTTTTTGTACACCAAAGGTGATCAGTGAAAAAGTAATTTCAGCTGTCTCTGGTGTAATTCCCTCATCATAATGCACGTGTTTAAGACTTTTCTTAGCATAGTAAAGAGATATTTTGAATTGAAGACATGATAAGAGTAGCATAAAGAAAAAGAAAAATCTTACATACAGTTGGAATAAACTCCCCAAATTCCTTAAAAAAAATCGATAACTATATGACTAGTTGGTCTGGACCAAGATCTTAATCATCTCATAAACTAACCTACAAATATTCAACAACAATAACACCTAGGAAAATCTTTGTGATGAGATCATCAACTTTGTAGAATTTCTAATACAGTATATGCTGAACAGTTTTCATTAGCATAAAGCATGATAATTGTCTACAATGAAGTTTCACACAATTTTTTTTAATATTTGTTACATACTTCAAGTTTATACAGAAGTTAAGCACAAATCAATTATATATATACTTCTGAAGGTAATACACCTTATGTAAAAGAACATACGCAATGTTAGATAATGGATTTACTACTGTACTTAAGTATTTCCATTGTCTATGAATATTCTATGATACTACGTACATCATTACCACTTTACTGTTCATACATAACAACTTTTCCCATCATAAAAATACTCAGCATGAAGAGATTCAGGGGCAGCACAATCATACCATTGATATAATATCAATAAAACATGGTAATGAGTGCCAATCACAACAAAGATACTGTAAATAATCCTTTCAAGGGTATGAAATATCACACTGTTTGTGTCTCATAGGGTGACACTAGCTGGCAACTCAGCACTGATGAAGCATGATGGCTCTGAGGGCATATAGTAATTCTGACTGAAGACGAGCTTCCATAACTACTACACTTATCTCAACCTGAAAAAATTCCTATATATAAATAAATAACCAATAGTTTCAACACCACATTTTTAAAGAACAATCTATCATAAAATGAAGCTGAAAAAGAAAAAATGAATTAAGATTTTTGCAAAACACCAATATTACACCAGAGAAAAAAAAATACATATAAGACCTAGAAACTACTGATATGGTGACTGGTTAAAGAAATTTCTGTATCAAACAAATGGTAGAATTGGTAGTAGTTAGTAAGCAGCCAACAACTAAGGGGATATATTACCAATACTACATGCCTGGGTATTGGAAGGTAAGTGATAGCTACATAGTGAGCCAGGACTTCAGTGGTTGTCAAGATGTACTCCTCTGACCAAGGTAGCTGTCTTTTCTTTCTGCCACACCCATACGTGGACTACTGACATTCTCGCCACAAACATATAATCCCTCCTTGTCATACATAACACTTGACAACACTTAACTCAGAGCTCATTCTTCGCAACTCTAGATTTTCCAGCAATGAACAATATGCGCTAGCCCTGCCTTTTGGCAAAATGGTAGGAGAAAAATTACTGTCCATATATTCCCTGCATATCATAGAAGGTGACTACGAGGGGCAAGTAGTTGGCTGGAAATCCTCCATTCCTATAGTACTTTCCGAAATAAAGGACAAAGCAAGGAGCTATGTGAAGATTTTTCCCTCTAAAGGTTCTGTCATCTGTACCTGACGCTACCTCACTGACACAGGAAATCACGAGACAAAAAGAATATATATGTACAGTGTATATAAATATACCTTTCTTTTCTCTTACTTGATCGCCCTCAGAAAACAGAGATCAAGTATGAATGCATATTTTTTTAATTCGTGCTTGTTCACTTTATTCTGCATTCGTGAAGCAGTGCCAGGAATAGACAAAAAAAAGGCCTCATTTACTCACTTTCACTCTGGCTGTCATTTTAATGCACCAAAACCACAGTCCCCTATCCACAATCAGATTTTACAGAACTTTCTCTGGTTTTCCTTGAATGCTTCATAAGCCCTAGTTCCATCCACTGACAACATGTTCCCCTCTATGTTCCACATCAGTCTAATCTACTCCATTCCATGCACACCGTAGACCCTATAGCATATTCAGGTCTCATGCCCTCGAAACCTTTCCACTCCATCCTTCCATCCAATTTGGAGTTCCCCTTTCTCTTTGTCCCTTCCACTTCTGACATAAACCCTCTTTGTCAACCTCTCCATATGTCCAAACTGTTCCAACACACCCTCAGCTCTCTAAATCATACTCTTCTCATTAACATACCTCTATCCTAACCAATAATTTCTTGCTTGATCCAACCTCCTTACACCACATATTGTCCTCTGACATCTCATTAGCAACATTTTCACCCTCTTCTTTACTTTCACACCCACTGCCCATGCTTTACATCAGGATTACTGTGACATTAAGTATGTCAGTCTTTGCCCTCACTGTCAATGCCCTCTTTTTCAACACACCCCTCAACAGACCCAGCACCTTAGCCCCCTCACCCTCACCATGGCTCATTTCAGCCTCAACAGACCTACTTCCTGCCATGTCCACCCCCAGCTTGCTAAAACACTCTACTTCCTCTAGCTTTTCTCCACTCAAACTCATACTAATCTGTTTACTATCAGTATTGATGTTAATAACCTTGCTCTTATGCAAATTTACTCTCAACTATCTCCTTTCTTCCACTTTCCCAAACTCAGACACCAGCTTTTGCAATTTTTCACTTGAATGTACCATCAGTGCCATGTCTTAAGTATACAACAACTGACTCATCTCCCTGGTCTTACCATCCAAACAGAACTGCATACTTGCTTGTTTCTTAAGACCCTTTACATTCACACTATGTGACATGAAACATCCCTGCTGTAGAGCCTCCACCTGGAATCACCTACTCTCCTCTATTCCTACTCACACACACTCCTCTTGATAAAGACTCTTCACTGCTGCTTTTCTCCCTCACCATATATTCATAACACCTTCAAAAACGTATAGCATTTTTCTTTGATACAATCATACATTCTTGATATTTCTCTCTTTAAGATAAAATAATCAGTTCTTAATATCTATCTCGACGTATTACAAACTTCATACACTGTCACAAGTAATCTTCCAAACTGATCTTGTCCTCTGAATTTCAACTCATCTCTTCTCTGCACCAAATTACCTTCTTCCATGATAAATTGTTATTCTTCCATGCCCTTTTATTAATTTTTCTGAGATCCTCATTTGCTTTCCTTTAAATCCTATATACAACCTTTTTTTTTACTTTATTAATCAACAATTTCTTTTCCCTTTTTTACCCTCCATCATCATCATTTCCTAAAATCTATTTCCAAATTCTCATTTCTTCATAATATAACTTCCTTATATTAAATTTTTCCCCCTAATGGGAGAAAGGCTGAAATGACTTACCACTCTATTACAAACATTTTTGGTTGATGCAGGACTTGAACTAGCATCAGCAAGAGTTTCAGGGTAACAACAAGCTGCCTTAACAAATGCCTTGACTTGAGGATCCAAATGTTTATTCAGGTCAGCATAATCACAGTCATCATGGTGAATACCCAACAGCCACTGAAGGATAAAGATTCAGTATAAACATCATTATTAGAACATATGCATAAAGGAAGAAAATTATGAGATTCAGCATTTACACTGGAATAACTTGCCAAAATTCAGCAAGTCTGTGTAACTTTCATGCATGTGTTTCACTGCTTTCTGCTCCATATATAATTTGGTAGAGGTATATCTCAAATGAAGAGAACTTCCATCAACAGATTATCAAACCACCTGATCTTATAGTTTTGTAATACCTAACAGCATTAGTACATGGAAAGTTTTACTTTCATGCTAGATTAAGAGTTTTCATGATTTACCTTTATGATTATACATTTTCATCTATGGTTTTCTGTCATCACTACAAACCATCAGAAATTCATAAACAGTAAGTCATGATACTTTCTGTATAAGTAGGTAATGTAGCATAATCTGGTAATTTCTATTGCTTGCCAACAGAGCAGTTTTAAATATTTTGATACTTTCTGTAATGCTTTCAGAAAGCTATCTACTGGTACATATGATTCTATGTTTTAGTCATTCAGTGAACTTATGGTTGCAAAATTAAATAGGAATTCAATTAAGATATGATTCCAAACTTACTTTAAGGTACAGGGAAAAAATTAGCGGTTATATTTCCCATAATATTTCCTGTCTGTCTACGTTTCTTTATGATAGGAGTCACTTCATGCAAGAAAACAGTGTAGAGCAGTCAGTTAATATATATTAAGTTTTGCATAACTGATCCCAAGGACAATATGTTTTCTAAAATGGTAATAGACTACAAATGATTCTAACTGTACAATCTTTAAACTAGGCCCTTTCTGTGACTGTGAGATAAGTGTTTGTGCTTCACTTATTTTTAGGGAAAAATTACTCTCATGCATTACCTGAACATAATTCCATAATGCTTTGGTTGGGAGTGGGACAGTCTTGGCATTCATTTTATCACATTGAGCTGGACCTGACACTTGGTTAGCTTCTTGGTCTACACTTCCTTTTTCTGAAAGCTGCTTTTGAGGGATAGAATAAGTTGGTGAGTGAGCTGAAGTGAAGCGCTCATCCAGAAAAGCCCCAACTTCTCCAAGGAGCCTTGAACACATTGCATAACCATGGTCCTGCCAGTTGTACTCCTGCAATAAGAGTTAAAACATGATGGTGATTAGTGGAGAAAAAAGATGAAAATTCTACTTCAGTAAATGAGAATTGTGTGTTTCAAAGCAATTGGTGAACGTAACACTGCTGAAACACATAAACAGAGGAAGTTGAAGAAATGCAGAGATTTTATACTTGTGAAGAGATTCAAATATATGATGCTCAGTATGAAAATATACTTTTTTTCTTTACATGAGCTGAAATAGAATGGGCAACTGAATGCCATTATCATGGCTGCCTCAATAATGCTCTCACTCTTTCTCTCTCTGTATATATATATATATTATTATTATTTTTTTCTTTATTATACTTTTTCGCTGTCTCCCGCATCAGCGAGGTAGCGCAAGGAAACAGACGAAAGAATGGCCCAACCCACCCACATACACATGTA
>JAUUDZ010411825.1:4248-15047 GCA_032361705.1 Panulirus versicolor | reverse complement strand
CTTTCATTACATACTTGATCAAACCACCTCACACCACATATTGTCCTCAAACATTTCATTTCTAATATATCCACCCTACTCCGTACTTCCCTATCGATAACCCATGCTCACGACCATATAACATTATTGGAACTACTATTCCTTTAAACATACCCATTCTTGCTCTCCGAGATAATGCTCTCTCCTTCCACACATTCTTCATCACTCTCAAAACCTTTATCCCCTCTCTCACCCTGTGAATCACTTCTGGTTCCATGGTTCCATTCGCTGCTAAGTCCACTTGCAGATATCTAAAACACTTCACTTCCTCCTATATTTCTCCAGTCAAACTTACATGCCAATTAACTTGTCCCTCAAAGGGGATAAAGATGAGTGTTCAAACCACAGAGGCATAAGTTTGTTGAGTATTCCTTTGAAATTGTATAGGAAGGTATTGATTGAGAGGGTGAAAGCATGTGCAAAGCATCAGATTGGGGAAGAGCAGTGTGGTTTCATAAGTGGTAGAGGATGTGTGAATCACGTGCTTGATTTGAAGAATGTATGTAAGGAATACTTAGAAAAAAGTTAGATTTGTATGTAGCATTTATAGATCTGGAAAAGGCATATGATAGGGTTAATAGAGATGCTTTGGGGAGGGTTTTGAGAACATATGGTATAGGAGGTATGTTGCTAGAAGCAGTGAAAAGTTTTTACCAAGGATGTAAGGCATGTGAAAGAGTAGGAAAAGAGTGATTGGCTCCCGGTGCATGTCAGTTTGTGGCAGGGGTGTGTGATGTCTCCATGGTTGTTTAACTTGTTTAATGCAAGAGTTTTGGAGAGAGGGGCAAGTATGCAGTCTGTTGGGAATGAGAGGGCCTGGGAAGCAAGTCAGTTGTTGTTTACCAATGATACAGCTCTAATGGCTGATTCATGTGAGAAACTGCAAAAGTTGGTGACAGTCTGGAAAAGTGTATGATAGGAGAAAGTTGAGAGTAAATGTGAGTAAGAGCAACATTATTAGCTTCAGCAGGGTTCAGGGACAAGTTAACTGGGATGCAGTTAATTGCAGAAAAATTGGAACATATACATACATACACACACATGCAGACATATACATATATACACATGTACACATTCATACTTGCTTTCTTTCATCCACTCCTGTCGCCCCCAACTCCACAGGAAAACAGACAAAAAAGGCCACCTTCATTCACACTCAGTCTATATTTGTCATGTGTAATGCATGGATATCACAGCTCCCTATCCTTATCCAGGCCCCACAGACCTTTCCAGGGTTTACCCTTGATGCTTCACAAGCTCTGGTTCAGTCCATTGACAGCACTTCGACTCTGGTATACCACATCGTTCCAATTCACTCTATTCCTTGCATGTCTTTCATCCTCCTGTATGTTCAGGCCCAGATTGCTCAAAATCTTTTTCGCTCCAGCTCCATCCTTCCACCTCCAATTTGGTCTCCCGCTTCTCCTTGTTCCCTCCACCTCTGACATATATATCCTCTTTGTCAATCTTTCCTCACTCATTCTCTCCAAATATCCAAACCATGTCAACACACCCTCTTCTGCTCTCTCACCCACACCCTTTTTATTTCCACACATCTCTGTTACCCTTCAATTACTTACTTGATGAAACCACCTCACACCACATATTGTCCTTAAACATTTTACTTCCAACACATCCACCCTCCTCCATACAAACCTATCTATAGCCCATGTCTCACAGCCATATAACATTGTTGGAGCTACTATTCCTTCAAGCACACCCATTTTTGCTCTCTGAAATAACTTCCTCTCCTTCCACATATTTTTCATTGCTCTGAGAACCTTCACCCCCTCCCTCACCCTGTGACTCACTTCCACTTCCAATGGTTCCATTCGCTGCTAAGAACAGTCTCACATATCAAAAACACTTCCTCCAGTTTTTCTCCATTCAGACTTACATCCCAGTTAACTTGTCCCTCAACTTTACTGAAAGTAATAACCTTGCTCTTATTCTCATTTACTCTCAACTTTCTCCTTTCACACACTTCCAGACTCAGTCACTGACTTCTGTAGTTTCTCACGCGAATCAGCCACTAGAGCTGTATCATTGGCGAATAACAACTGACACACTTCCCTGGCCCTTTCATCTCCAACAGACAGCATACTTGCCCCTTTCTCCAAAACTTACATTTACCTCCTTTACCACCCCATTCATAAACAAATTAACCATGGGGACTTCACACACCCCTGCCACAGACCGACATTCACTGGAAACCATTCACTCTCCTCTCTTCCTACTCGTACACATCTATGGTAAAAACTTTTCATTGCTTCTAGCAACTTACCTCCCACACCATACACTCTTTAGACCTTCCACAAAGCATCTCTATCCACCCTGTCATATGCTCTCTCTAGATCCATAAATGCTACATACAAATCCATATGTTTTTCTTATTATTTCTCGCACACATTCTTCAAAGCAAACGCTTGATCCACATCCTCTACCTCTTCTGAAACCACAGTGCTCTTTCCCAATCTGATGCTCTGTATATGCCTTCACCTTCTCAGTCAATACCCTTTCATATAATTTCCCAGGAATACTAAAAAAACTTATTCCACTGTAGTTTGAACACTCACCTTTACATGCATTCCACCAATCCTCAGGCACTTCACCATGATCCATACATACATTGAATATCCTTACCAACCAATCAACAAGTCACTCCCTTTCTTATTAGATTCTACTGCAACACCATTCAAACATTTCCTTTATTAGCAAGGTAGCATTAAGAACAGAGGACTGAGCCTTAGAGGGAATATCCTCACTTAGCCCTCTTCTCTGTTCCTTGTTTTTGGAAAAATGATATTCATTTTTATCGGATTTTTATGATTTATCAGATTTTCTCTCAATTTTATGAGCATGTTCCCATAAAAAAACAGGTACTTCTCTCTAGAGCTTATGTCCTTTATAGGTACAATTCCTTTTAAGTGTTTTATTAAGAAAGTAATGAGGCTGAAAAACATGTGCTTACTCTATCTCCAATAGGACAATAATGAAAGGTTGGACACTCGTGACTTTGAATTGGGGGATTGCCTTGACTACATTCGTACTGGCATGGAAGCTATTGTGGATGATGAGGTTACTAAAAGGTTTTCTGCAGAGGAACTTACGGTAAGTAATTTAGCTAATAGTTGTGTGAAAAATGGGGGAATGGTTAGTAAAAAGAAGAGGAATATATTTACAGTATGTAAAGAATGAAGGGCAGCTAAGACATTGCAGTGTTGAAAGAGTTAATAATTGATTTTATAGATTTTTACTTAGTAACCTTTCTTGGAAAAATTTCTTTAATCATCAAGGATTTTTTTTCTTTTTGTGAGGGACTTCATAGAATATTTTCCTAAATTATTTGATTCAAATTTCAGATTTTTTTGGAGTTGGTAAATCAAAATCTTCTCATTGAGTGGTGTCTAGTGTGTGGTGGATCAAGGACAGTAGAAGACTTACTACCTATATTTCATGTATTTCTTAGAGTTACTCTTCCATAGGATGATGGTTGGGATTTTACACTGTGGTCATTTTTGTGATACTTGTGCCATGTTAAAAAATTGAATCTAAAATGATAGCAAAGCACATTAGATTATTATGTCCTATGCCATTTACATGAACATATAAACTTTATATATGATTCATGAAGATGCAAGTGGCAAAAGTAAATTTTGAAAGAGGAACTACTCATTGAGTTTGGACGAAGTAAGGAATGAAGAAACTATAGTGAAGTCTTGAAACGGGAAATTGATAATTGATTAATTAAAATGCCTCATGCTAATTGGGTTTTTGCATTTAGAAAGGAAGGACTTGTGCAGTCTGACAAGGATGATGTGTCTGATTCTAGTTTTCTATTTATTTATTTATGATTACCCATGGATCTCTTTCTAAGAAAGCATCATGTTGTTTCCTTGGGTCTCTTTCCAAGAGCTCCTGGAGCCCCAAGGCTAAACTAATTCCAGTTGCAGGAAAAAGATGGACTCTTTTTAGAGTGAAAAGTTCTTTGATAAGGCTGTACTTCCAATGATAAGCCTTGCCAAAGGTGACTTTTCACTTCCAGTTTAAGCTTATGCTGGTAGAGTCCAGAAATACCTTGGATTCTGATATAGGAGCAGATGCAGAAAAACTTGAGAAATGCTTGGATATTTGGATGTGAAGGATATTTTACATAGATCCCCAGCTGTGTAGAAGGAAATGGCAAGTTGCTTATGATTAACACCCTCACATACCAAGCTGCCAATAACTTTATCCTTACCCATGCATGGGGTTAGCAGTGACCTGACATGGAAGAGTCATGCTGTACTGTTTTTTCTTTAGATAGATTTTTTGGTAACCAGGACTTTTTTGTATGATACCACCTCCATTCTATGTAGAACTGGTTGCTCTTTCACATCAAGCCACACACACATAAAATGTATTTTGACGATGTCATTATGCATTTTGATTTTAAATACAGTCAACTAGTGCTTTTGCTCCCCCAAAAATGAAGAAACACAGTATGTGTTACAAAAAATGACCTTTTTGTGCTTTACATTGATTAAATCAGGAATTGGATGTGACTGATATCAAGGCTGATAGAGTGAAAGAAGCAGAATGATGAGAAAATTTTCCAAAATTGTTCACTCTCTTTATAGTTTTCATTATTACTTTTTAATTTTGCCATCTTATTATTATTCCATTGGTTACTGTAAGTTTCTATGTACGTTATGGTGATTTTAGAACTTTGGTAGCATATATAGTTTAGCTGTAAGTGATTTTAGGAAAAAAATCCATCCTCATTTACTCTTGTAATGTACTATTATATTACATGCTGAAAGTATACAATAATGTAATCTTTGCAGTATTATACCAATACAGTAAAACTATATAACGTAATAATCTTACATTTTGGTGCAATATTTTCTTGTGCGAGTTGCACTGAGTGTAATTTGTTAGGCAATGGTGGTAATGTGGGTTGTATATGGGTGCACCATGTGCAATTGCTGTGTGCTACTTTACCTTAGCTGGGGAGATGAGGCAGCAGGGAGAAAGTCATGTTGTAGGATGCTGCAGTTTTGCTTTACAATATCCCTGTGCCATTAGGCAGTATGACCAGTTGCTTATAGTTGCTTTTCCATACGGCCATGAGAAGAAAGATGATGAGAGTCAAGTGTTTGGGAGCATGTGAGTGAATGTGTCAGTGGTGTTGATGCAAAAATCTGGGTATAAGTGATGAATGATTTAAATGTGGCAATTGGGAGTACAATTAGGGGGCATGGAGTATTCAGTAATGTGAATGGAAATAGTGAACCACTTGTGGAGTGTTTGTGCTGAAAAAGGGCTTGTGTATAGGAATACCTGGTTTAAAAGAAGGGACATACATATGTATACATATGTGAATAGGAAACATGGTCAGTGGCCATCAGTGGATTACATAGTAATTGACAAGTATGCAAAAAAGAGACTTGGATGTGAATGTGCTGAATGGCAAAAAGAGAGAGTAAACAAAGCTATTGAGGAGTGGGTGAGGAACTGGGGGTAGTTGGGGAAGCAGTGCTGTCATTTGCAAAAGGAGTGTGGTATGTGGAAGGTGGAAGGTGGTCAGATTAGATGGATTGTGATAAAGTAAAGTTGTAAGTGAAAGAGGTAAGAGAGATATTTGAGTGATTCAGGAAAGGAGTGCAAATGATTTACATATACAAGAGAGAGCAGTAGGAAGTCAAAAGGAATGTGTATGGGTTGAAAAAGGGGGCAAATGAAACTTGGATGAATGTGAGTTAACTTCAGAATAAAACATTTTGAAAGGAGGTTGATAATGTGAGAAAAACTAAAGAGCAAATGGGAACATCAGTGAAGTGCTAATAGGTAGTAATGAGGTGAGGAGATGTAGTTGTATTTTGAAGGATTATAATGTCAACAGGTTTAATTTTGATTTGTTAATGGTTGGAATGGTACGGGAGGTAAATGCAAGGGTCTTGGAGAAAGGGGCAAGTTTATTGTCTGTTGGGGGTTAGGGGTCTTGGGAAAAGTCATTTGTTCTTTACTGATGAAATGTTTAAGGATAGTATATAGTGTGAGGTGGTGTGATTAAGTGTGTAATGAAAGAGTAAGAAGGAGAGTTATGGTGATAAGAAGTATATGGTTGTGAGAGCTGAAGAATTTGTGCTGAAATTGTTTGGATGATGGGATATAATGAGTGAGAAGTTGACAAAAATGATAAATGTCTGAAATAGGGGGGACAAGAGAAAGGGGTGACCAAATTGAAGATGAATGGATGGAGTGAAAAAGATTTTGAGTTCTGAGAGCCTGAACATGCAGTAGAGGGAAGGCATGCACAGGATAGAGTAAATTGGAATGATATGGTATAATGGGGTTGACTTACCATCAGTGGACAACCAGGGCCTGTAAAGCAACCAGGGGTATCATGAAAGGGTCTGTAGGGCTGGATGTGGATAGGGAGCTGTGGTTTTGGTGCATTACACATTTCAGTCAGAGAATGAATGTGAACAATGAGGACTTTCTCTGAATGTCCCTGGTGTCACCTTGCTAACACTGGAAACGGCAGACAAGTGTGAAGAAATATGGTCATGTTTACAGTGCACTAGTAACAGAAAGAAAATTTTTGTGATACTTATGGTGTAAGAGTTCAACAATCTTAAGTGTAACAGTTTTTCCCATTGCCTCATTTTAAGTTAGGTCAATGTATCATGATTTTGTGTCTAAACCTCTAGTATTGGTTATTTGTATGTATTTTTTTCAGTCATGGAACTTTCTTACACGGACAAACTGTCAGTATGAATTCATCAGTGTTCGATTAACAATCTTCTGGGTAGTAGGCTTCATCCTGCGTTACTGTTTTCTGCTTCCTTTTCGTATTCTAATTCTCATCATAGGGGTAAGTGCTATTTTTTTTTATATTGATAGTGGAATACAATTTTTTTTGTTTTACTGTGGTACGTTACTGTGTCTATATTGATTATGTAAAATTTCATTTTTACTTTTCAAATTTATAATAGTTTGTGTCTTTTGGGGTTTATTCTTTACTACCAAGATTGAAGATTGTAGAAAATTAGGGTAAATCTCTCTTACAGAGTGTATCACTATGGCCCAGGACTGGACCTTTTCAGTTTTAGGCAGGAGTTATTCAGTGATGTGCTGGACCACAGTGAATGACACTGAAAAAATTACCAAACATTGTTGTATATGTATAGAAACGCAGAGAACATTTTTGATGTTAAAATTTTGTTTTGTATTTGAGTTTATTTTTAATTTTCATATCAGAATAAGCAAATGATGGTAGGTATGTAGAAACAGATTATAGTATATATTATTAGAACTTTTTTTATAGTAAGATTGTTCAGTAAATGACCCCAGCTTTGCAGTTATACAGTGAAACAGTTCAGGAGAGATGAGAACATGTGTGTTGGTAAATTAATAAGTAAAGGATGAAGGGTTTGATGTGTGCCTTTTGTCTTTAGATTAATGTTGATACTAGTAGGAAATATTTTTTGAGTTTTGGGTTAGCACTTTTGAAAAGGTTATTTGTTTGAGTTATGGAAGGGGATGTTGTTCTGGAGTGTGTGGTGAGACATTTGTTAGCTGTAAAGGATGGCATCTTAGTTTGCATTGTGAAAAGGGGCATTATAGTTGGAATGTAATTGCTTTTTGGATTACAAAATTGGTTATTGTTGCCACTCTTAATGCTATGTAAGAGAACAGGTGTTGGTACTTCTGGTAAGGACAGTTGTTGATAATGAGACAACAGTTTTTGGCATTGTTTAAGGGGACTTTTTCTCACTAGTAGGGTACTTTGTGTTACTGTAGGAAGGAGTAGCTGTAGCTGCAGTGAAAAAGGACAGTTGATGACATCAAAGGGGAATAGTTCATGGTACGAAGGGAGGAGATAGTTATTTTCTATGCTTTTGGGAAGAGTTCTTAGCACTAAGGGAGGAAATTATTGTTAGACTTCAGATTTTGTTTTCCTGTGTAGTTAGTGCATACCATCTGGTTTAAAGTTGGTTTGAGAGTTGCAGCTAACCTGGGAGGAAACTTTCAAAATTCAAATTGTTTCCAGGTATGGTCATTGTTTTCGAGATGGAATACATGAAATTCAGGTGTTTTCAAAGTTTATTACAACCACACTTTTTATTACCAAACTTCTCTCTTATCCTTTTATTCCTTACTCAGTCAAACCACCACACACCAGATATTGTCCTCAAACATTTCATTTCCAACACATCCACCTTCCTCTGCACAGCCTTATTTGTAGCCCATGCCTTGCATAAATATGATATTGTTGGGACTACTACACCTGTAAACATACCCATTTGCCCTCCCAGGTAAAGACCTTTCTTTTCACACCTTAAGTGCTCCCAGAATCTTTGCCCCTTCACCCACCATGTGACTCACTTCTGTTTCTGGGGTTTCATTCACTGCTATGGTCACTGCTAGGTACCTAAAACATTTCACTTCCTGTAAGTTTTCTCCAGTCAAATTCACACCCCAAGTAACTTCTCCCTCAACCCTGCTAAACCTAATAACATTACTTTTTTTTCACAGATTTACTCTCAACCTTCTCCTTTCACACACTTTTCTGAATTCAGTTATATATTATATTTTTTCTTTTCTGTCATACTTGATTACTGTTTCCCGTTTTAGTGAGGTAGCACTAAGAGACTGATGAAGAAAGACCTATCCGCTCACACACACACACACACATATATAAGGGAGAAAGAAGACTTCCCACCCTGCCACACATGAAAAAGAACACCCCTCCCCCCGCACGCACAGAAGGTAGTGCTAGAAAAAGACAACAAAGGTCACATTCGTTCACAGTTAGTCTCTAGCTGTCCTGTATAATGCACTGAAACCACAGTTCCTTTTCCACATCTAGGCCCCACTAAACTTTTCATGGTTTACCCCAGACGTTTCACATGCCCTGGTTCAATCCATTGACAGCACGTCGACCCCAGTATAACACATCATTCCAATTCGTTCAATTCCTTGCACGCTTTTCACTCTCCTGTGTGTTCAGGCCCCAATTGCTCAGTCTTATTCACTCCATCCTTCCACCTCCAATTTGGTCTCCCACTTCTCCTTCCATCTTCCTCTGACACATATATCCTCTTTGTCAATCTTTCCTCACTCATTCTCTCCATGTGACCAAACCATTTCAAAACACCCTCTTCTGCTCTCTCAACCACACTCTTTTTATAACCACACATCTCTCTTACCCTTTCATTACTTACTCGATCAAAGTACCTCACACCACATATTGTCCTCAAGCATCTCATTCCTAACACATCCACCCTCCTCCACACAACTCTACCGATAGCCCACGCCTCGCAACCATATGACATTGTTGGAACCACTATTCCTTCAAACATACCCATTTTTGCTCTCCGAGATAACGTCCTTGGGGACGGATGAAAGACTTTTTTGCCCGCGAATCTCCTACGTCTCGTAGAAGGCGACCTACGGCTAGTGAGAGCTGGGGGTCTGAAAACCTTCCCCTCCTGTATTACTTTCCAAAAGAAGGAACGAGTGGAGCAACCAAGCGTTGCTTTTTCCTCATACACTCATAGAAGAAAGACAGATTTTGTACCAGACATGGGAGCCAGTGGACTCAGTCCCCGGCTAAGTCAAAGGCCGTATAGGATAAAAAAAAAAAAAGATAGAGTGAGAGAGAAAAAGATAGAAATTAACCAGGGTCTTTACAGGTGGTTGTTGGCCTGACGCGTAAAAGCAGGAAAGTTTAACTGTGAACAAAAGACGGAAGGAGGAAGAGAATCCCACAGCTTAGCTGTTCCAGGGAAGAGGGAGGTATCATAATAGTCAATCCTCGAGTAGCCGGTCTGAGCACAGAAACTGTGGGAAGCAGCAGACAGACGCGGGATTTTGGTCCAAACCCTAGGAGTCGGGAACACATGCAGACAGCTCACGACAGTGGCCAGAAGGGTCAAAGTGTTTAAAGCGGGATCACCAGCATAAGAATGAATAGGATGAGAAGTTAAAGAGAGACAATTTAGAGATAAAAGAAAGTAGGTGATATATCAGAACCCTGTGTGACACCACTGTTGATAGTATAAGAGGAGAAAGTCATTGGGATATTGCGGTGGATCGGACAGAGAGAAAGCTATGCATCAAGGAATAGAGAGAGAGAGATAAAGAATGGGATGGTACAAAGCATAAAGATTTATGCCACACTGTGTCACATGAGTCAGAAATGTCGAGGGCTACAACGACGAATGTCTTCAAAATCCTTGAGATAGGAGGGTCAAGGTGACTCATGTGGGAGACAAGGTCAGCAGTAGCTCTGACGCTACAAAATGACTAATGAGGATCACACAAAAGAGAAAGTCAGAGCTTAGGAAAGTTTCAAAGACTTCGGAGAAAACGGACGGGAGAACGATGGGGTGTTAATTCGAGGGGTCAGAACGATGTCCTTCTTAGATTGGGCTGGACTAAGGACTCAAGGAGGAATGCCATCAGGGTCATGTATACCTTGTCCACTTGGGGCTAGGAAGACCTTATGCGAACAGAATTTAGGAGATGCCATAGATTCAGTGAGAGGAGATGGGAGACGGTAGGATTTGAAGTATGATCATCCAAAGTTTAATTCGAGGAAGTTAAGGTGCCAAACATTGTGGCTCTGACACTTGAAGATTGATGGAAAGAGCCGCAAGAGAGAGAGGGAAAGGTGATGGAAAGAGCCGCAAGAGAGAGGGAGGGAAAGGTGATGGAAAGAGCCGCAAGAGAGAGAGGGAAAGGTGATGGAAAGAGCCGCAAGAGAGGGA
>JAUUDZ010411814.1:0-15049 GCA_032361705.1 Panulirus versicolor | reverse complement strand
AGTTGTTTAGTCAAGAGGGAAGAGGTGATGAAAACTTTGCATTATATGAAATGTGGTAAGGTGGCTGGAGTGGATAGTATTGCAAATGAATTTGTTAAGAAAGGGAATGACTTTGTTGTTGATTGATTGTTAAGAATTTCCTGTGTATGTATGGATCATGGTGAGTTGCCTGAGGATTGGCGGAATGCATTTATAGTGCCACTGTATAAAGACAGTGAAGATGAATGTTACAGAAACAGAAGCTTGTTTGTTGACTGTAACTTGTAAGGTGTATGGGAAGGTATTGCTTGAGAGAGTGAAAGCATGTACAGAGCTACAGATCAGGAAGGAGCAGTGTGGTTTCTGAAGTGGTAGAGGATGTGTCGATCAGGTGGTTGCTTTAAAGACTGTGTACGAGAAATACTTAGAGAAACAGAGGGATTTGTATGTGGCATTTATAGATCTGGGGAAAGCATATGATAGGGTTGATATAGATGCCTTGTAGAAGGTCTGAATAATATACAGTGTTGGAGAAAAATTGCTAGAAACAGAGAGGTTTTTGTCAAAGGTGTAAGGCATGTGCATGAGTTGGAAGAGAGGAGAAAGAATGGTTCCAGGTGAAGGTTGGTCTGTGACAGGGTTGTGTGATGTCACCACGGTTGTTTAATTTGTGTATGGATGAGGTAGCGAGGGAGGTAAATGCGAGAGTCTTGAAGAGAGGGGTGGGTATGCAGTCTGTGGGGGATGAGAGGCCTGGGAAGTGAGTCATTTGTTTCCTGATGATACAGACACTGGTGGCAAATTTGAGCGAGAAATTTTGGAAGTTGGTGACTAAACATGGGAGAGTGTGTGAAAGGAGGAAGTTGAAAGTAAATGTGCATTTAAGCAAAATTATTAGGTTCAGCAGGGTTTAGGGACAGGTTAATTGGGGGTTTGAGTTTGAATGATGAAAACTTGGAGGAAGTGAAGTGTTTTAGATACCTGGAAGTAGACATAGCAGCGAAGAAAACCAGGGTAGCTAAAGTGAGTCATAGGGTGAGTGAGGGGGAGAAGGTTCTGGGAGTACTGAGGAATGTGTGGAAAGAGAGAACATTATCTGGGAGGGCAAAAAGGGATGTTTGAAGATTTAGTACTCCCAACAGTATTTTATGATTGCATGGCTTGGTCTATAGATAAGGTTGTGCAGAAGAGGGTGGATATGTTGGAAATTAAATGTTTTAGGACAATATGTTTTGTGAGGTGGTTTGATCAAGTAGGTAATGCAAGGGTAAGAGAAAAGTGTGGTAATAAAAGGAATATGGTGTGAGAGCTGAAGAAGGTGAGCTGAAAAGGTTTGGACATATGGAGAGGAGTGAGGAAAGGTTGACAAAAAGGATGTATGTGTCAGAAGTGGAGGTAAAATGAGAATAGAGAGAACAAATTGGTGATGAGAGGATGGAGAGAGAAAGATTTTGAGTGATTGGGGCCTGAACATGCAGGGAGATGAAAGATGTGGACAGGATAGAGTGAACTGGAATAATGTGTTATACTAGGGTCAACTTGCCATGAGTGGACTGACCAGTATGTGAACTGTCCGGGATAAACCATGGAAAAGTCTATGGGGCCTGGTTTTGGATAGGGAACTATAGTTTTAGTGCATTACACAAGACAGCTAGAGAATGGATGTGAGCAGATGAGGCCTTTTTTGTCTGTTCCTGTGACTACCTCGCTAAAGATATTTTTGATAATATTTGATGGTGTATTTGATAACATTGTTGGGTAGAAGAGAGTGGTGAGAGTAAATGAGCTTGGAAAGGAAACTTGTGTGAGGAATTACCAGGAGAGATTGAGTGCAGAATTGCAAAAGGTGAGAGCAAATGACGTAAGGGGAGTGGGGGAGGAATGGGATGTATTTAGGGAAGCAGTGATGCCTTGCGCAAAAGACACATGCGGCATGGGAAAGATGGGAGGCGGGCAGATTAGAAAGGATAGTGAGTGGTGGGATGAAGAAGTAAAGTTGTTAGTGAAAGAGAGGAGAGAGGCGTTTGGACGATTCTTGCAGGGAAGTAGTGCAGATGACTGGGAAAGAGGCAGGAGGTCAAGAGAAAGGTGCAAGAGGTGAAAAAGAGGGCAAATAAGAGTTGGGATGAAAGAGTATCATTATATTTCAGTGAGGAAAAAATGTTTTGAAAGGCGGTAAATAACGTGCATAAGACATGAGAACAAATGGGAACAATGGTGAAGGGGGCAAATGGGGAGGTAATAACAAGTTGTGAAGAAGTGAGATGAACTGAGTATTTTGAAGGTTTGTTGAATGTTTGATGATAGAGTGCCAGATATATGATGTTTTGGTCGGGGTGATGTGCGAAGTGGAGGGAGAATGATTTGATAGACAGAGAAGAGGTTTGAAAGCTTTGCGGAGGATGGAAGCCAGCAAGGCAGCGGGCTTGGATGGTATTGCAGTGGAATTTATCAAAAAGGGAGTGACTGTGTTGTTGATTGGTTGATAAGGATATTCAATGTATGTATAGATCATGGAAAGTGCCTGAGGATGGGAGGAATGCATGCATAGGTCCACTGCACAAAGGGAAAGGGGATAAAGGTGAGTGTTGAAATTACAGAGTATAGATTTGTTGAATATTCCTGGGAAATTCTATGGGAGGGTATTGATTGAGAAAATAAAGGCATGTATACAGCATCAGATTGGGGAAGAGCAGTGTGGTTTCAGAAGTGGTAGAGGATGTGTGGATCAGATGTTTTCTTTGAAGGATGTATGAGAGAAATACTTGGAGAAACAGATGGATTTGTATGTAGCATTTATGGATCTGGAGAAGGCATGTGGTAGAGTTGATAGAGGAAGGTTTTGAGAGTATATGGTGTGGGAGGTAAGTTGCTAGAAGCAGTGAAAAGTTTTTACCAAGGATGTAAGGCATGTGTATGATTAAGAAGAGAGAAATGTGATTGGTTCCCAGTGAATATCGGTTTGCGGCTGGGGTGTGTGATGTCTCCATGGTTGTTTGATTTGTTTATGGATGGGGTGGTTAGGGAGGTGAATACAAGAGTTTTGGAAATAGGGGCAAGTATGGAGTCTGCTGTGGATGAGAGGGCTTGGCAAGTGAGTCAGTTGTTGTTTGCTGATGATACAGTGCTGGTGGCTGATTTGGTGAGAAAGAAGTTGGTGACTGAGTTTGGTAAAGTGTACGAAAGAAGAAAGCTGAGAGTAAATGTGAATAAGAGCAAGGTTATTAGGTTCAGTAGGGTTGATGGACAAGTTGATTAGGAGGTAAGTTTGAATGGAGAAAAACTAGAGGAAGCGAAGTGTCTTAGATATCTGGGAGTGGACTTAGCAGCAGATTGATCCTTGAAAGCAGAAGTGAGTCACATGGTGGGGGAGTGGGCGAAGGTTCTGGGAGCGTTGAAGAATGTGTGGAAGACGAGAACATTATCTCGAAGAGCAAAAATGGGTATGTTTGAAGGAATAGTGGCTCCAGCAATAGGCATGGGCTATAGTTAGGTTTTGCGGAGGAGGGTGGATGTGTTGGAAATGAAATGTTTGAGGACAATATGTGGTGTCAGGTGGCTTGATCGAGTAAGTAATGAAAGGGTAAGAGAGATGTGTGGTAATAAAATGAGTGTGGCTGAGAGGAGAAGAGGGTGTTTTGAAATGGTTTGGACACATGGAGAGAATGAGTGAGGAAAGATTGACAAAGAGGATATATGTGTCAGAGGTGGAGGGAAGACCAAAATGGAGGTGAAAGGATGGAGTGATAAAGATTTTGAGTGATCGAAGCCTGAACACACAGGAGAGTGAAAGGTGTGCAAGAAATAGAGTGAATTGGAACAATGTGGTATTCCGGGGTCGATGTGCTGTCAATGGATTGAACCTGGGCATGTGAAGCGTCTGGAGTAAAGCATGGAAAGGTCTGTGGGGTCTGGATGTGGAAAGGGATCTGTGGTTTCGGTGCATTACACATGACAGCCGTTCTGGCGCTGCCTCGCTGGAGGGGAGGGATGCTATTTCGTGTGAGGTGGGGTGGCGACGAGATTGGATGAAGGCAGCAAGTATGGATATGTACATGTGCATATATGCATACGTATGTGTATGTATATGTATGTATAAGTTGAAATGTATATGTATATACATGTGCGTGTGTGGGCGTTTGCTTAAATACATGTGTATATGGGTGGGCTGGGCTGTTCCTCGTTTGTTTTCTTGCGCTACCTCGCTGACGCGGGAGACGGCGGTCAAGTATGATAAATGTATATATATATATATATATATATATATCATACAAACCTCCAACAGCCAGTATCGAACCCGGGACCCCTGTGCAACAGGCGGGAGTGCCACCGCTAGGCTATGGGCCTGGGCCAGGCTGTTGGAGGTTTGTACGTTCTATGAAGGTGCGTGTTCCTATGCACTTTGTTCGTATATTTATATATGTGTGTGTGTGTGTGTGTTTCTATAAATTTTAAGCAACACTGCAATGGTAGTTATTTAATGTACTATGCAAAACTCTTTCCTTGTTTCTGATCCTAGAATGTACATGTAGACTAGGTAAAATTTTTTATTACATAGAAGCTAAAGTTGCTTAGGGTGAAATCTGGCCCAGATGAAGTTAGTGACAGGCAGATGCTTGGAGGATCATTAAAACTTATCTTAGGCTAGGGAGCATTAGGCAAAGGGGTTGGTAAAGAGCTGGAACCGCTGTACCTTTATGAACACAGTTTCAATGCTTTAAATGGTTCTTGCTTCATGTAATTGACTGCAATAACATTTCAAAACAGCAAACAATGGGTAAGAGCAAAATGTTGATCCCTGGGCAGCACCCAAGGAATGAAGAGGAAATTCTGCAAACACAAGTGCTATTTTAGTGAGCACCAGTACCCATGCAACTACCAGATTTTGTGAGTTGCCAGAATTTGGAATGGTGGATTGGAGATATATGAGTGTATATCACACAAAAGCAGGGATGGAGGAAGACAGATACATGATTAAATGAGAGTAAGGAAAAACATAAAATAGTATTGTGTTGCCTTCAGATGTGCTAGTTCTTAGTTGGTTGAGTTAAAGGAAGTGAACCAATAGTAATGGAAAAGGACTCAAACATATATAAGCTATTTCATGCATTCTCAGTTCACATTTAAAACACAGAATCCTCGTAAACCATCTATAATCTCAGGACACAAAGACGAACTTCAGCTGCAAATCAAACTTTCCTCAGTATTTCACTTATTGTATATTACCTGTCATGTACAGGGTGGTGAGAGAGGTGAATGCAAGGGTCTTAGAGATGGGGGTACTGGAGATGAGTTAGTTGTTGTTTGTGGATGATATGGATTTAGTAGCAGACTTGAGAGAGAGAGAAACTCAAAGTGAGTTCATGCAAATGAAAGACGGGTAATGCAAAGTATAGAGAGGTAAGACAGGATGTGTTGAGTGAGAATTTGAAAGGGAAGAATCTGGAGGAAGTGGAGTGTTTTAGGTACCTATGAGAGAATATGGCAGTGCACTATATTTGCTTACTGTATATCCTGAGGCACATCACTTCGGTCATGAAAATGTTGAATAACCTGAGTAAGATATCAACAGCAATTTTACCTCCTTTCAAAATTAATGCGATCTTGTCTACTCATGCATTTTTACCACACTTCATTTTATGCAATACTTTCGCTATCTTTCCTTTCATCATTCCATTCGCCACTCTGTGTACCACTTCATTCAAACATAATCCATCAATCATCTTATTACCCGACTTATTCAGCAGTATTTCAAAATGTTCATGCGATCTCCTCGTTGTCTCTTCTTTACCTATTATCACTTCCTCAGCTACTCTCCTCACTGATGCTTCCACTTGTTCTCATTGTCTCAGGTCTCTCGCACTTCATTCCAAAATTTCTTCATATTGCTTCTGAAGTACTTTGGTACTCTCACCCAATCTCTCATTTGCTTTTTTTTTTCCAATCATACCTTGCAGATTTCTTGTACTCTTCCCAGTTACTTATTCATTTACTTTACCGAAAATTCATCCTGGTCTCCACATCTTATAAATGTCCCATGAACTAAGGCAGAGTTTGGCAATTGCATAGATGATGAAGTGCTGGGAGTTGGATGCTATCATAATTGCAGAATAAAGGCAAAAACGTAAGGAATAGCAGAAATACCTGTGAAAAGCATGGAGCACTAACACCTCAAATTCACAGTTTGGAAACTTGTGCCTTTTTCGTTGGTATTCCGAATTCAGAGATGTCAGATGTATTTGGCCAATGCATATTGAATTGTACATCTTTTACCTGTAAAGTTGTGTTATCATTATTGGTTAAACTATAAACTGCAAGTAAAGTGGAATAAGCATTGAAAAATTTAATGCAAACTTTTATTCAATCACAGAACAGTTATGACCATTTCAAAGCAAAGAATGGTTGAAATATAGACCTTTGCCCTCTTGAATATAAAAGAATTGAAACATTCATTGTTATTTGATCAGATTAATTATTTGCTAATAACAGTGTTTACAATGAATTTACCTTGGAAAGATTTAAGACCAAGAATAACTGTGAAGAATGTTAAGCAGCCACATCATAACTTCCCATAAACTTTTTGTACTATATCATTCATTCACTGTACTTAAGATATAAAACTCCAGGATAAAAACTAAACTGTTTTTGTATCTGTATTCACATGTGTCACTTATGTAATCTTCCTTAATTCATAGGTATAGCTTTTTAGTGAATATCTACTGAAATCTTCAGGGATCTTCACCCCTACATCCTCAGCTGAGCCCAGGCTGCTGGGTAGGGTCACTGGTCGACCAAGTTGCTGGAAGTTGCAGCCCACAGGTCCACATCCCCCACAGCCTGGCTGGTGTGGTGTACTTTGTAGGTAGTTATCCAGTGCACTTTGAAAATAATCTCCTGTGTTGAAGAGTCTTGGGTACCGTATGGATGTTTACGGTGTTCTGTCCTTTTGTGCACATTGTACCTTTGGAATTCAGAGGTAATATTTTCCAATCTTCCATTCTTGTTGTGCCAGTATGATGCTATTTCATCCACCCATTTGTGATAATTCATCTCTATCTTGACTTCTGAACACTATAAAAAGGTGATCCTGTCTGTATGCACAAGGGAAATTGCCAAATGCAAGATGACTAATCATGAAAAGGTTCTGCTGGTAATATGGAAAGTGTGAAGAGGAAAAATGGCAGGAGTGAGTTGTATCACTAAACAATGCCATTCCACCATCCTCTGACACAGTACCACCATAGGATACCATAGAATACAATACTGAAACATTAAATGAAAAGTAGAAAATTTAATTGACAATTCTAAGTCCTATACCTGACACTACCCAAGTTTTGTTTCTTAAACTCATTCATCAGCCCATGGAAAAAGAAACAAATAAGAAAAAAAATCAGTCCAGACTAATAATGTGAAATTGTTCAGATTTATCCCAGGGTATGTTTTTCTTCTCCTTGGACATATATTTCACATTTCTGACTCTCTGCAGGAGGTGGCAGATTGAGGGCTTGAATATGCTGGCCACTCTGTAGGTTTACCAATAGGATTTTATGGAGTCACAGCTATGTCTAGTTCTAATCATTACAGTAACTTCATTACTGTCTCAGTTTTATTGACTTTTTAAGGTTTTTATGTTATGAACATCTTTCACAAAATTATTTCATTGCACTTTTTACATTCATTTTCCACTTTCATCCTAACAGTATTCGCTTACAGAACATCTTTCAGTGCATCCTTCTGCAGGAATGGGTGATCGTAAAATCTTTTCCTCACAAAATTTTGTGAATTTATCCAAGTGAACCAATTACTGCATGTATCTTGTGATATGTAAATGTTTCTATGCAAATTATATCTTTGCACATTCAGTGGATGACTTGTAAGCATAGAGTTGACTTATAGTCTACCCTGAGCAACCAATTGAAGTATGTACATCATAGCATGATTCTTGTATTTTAGACATTTTTAACTCTAATGCCGGCAGTCCATGCATAGTGTTTTTCATTCCTCTTTCATAGATAGATAGTTGGCATAATATACATTCAGGTCAACATAATGATGTATATTTGCTTCTCTCTATTTTTAATCTTCCACCTGTTCCTTTTTTTCAGCCATGAAGAATGTTGCCTGCACAGTTTACTTAAGAAACTCAAGAGCATGAATCAACTGATTCTTGACAAACACATGTAAATGTGGTGTTAACCTCCACGTGATTCAAATGGTGTTTCCAATGTACACTAAGGTTGTTGGTTCCTAGAGACTAATGTACACTTGGATGCTTTAACACAACCTGAGATCTGCATGTGTATCTCCATATTTTTCAGTATCAGCAGGGTTGTCAAGTGGCAACGTCAACAAGGAAAAATTATTTAAGAATTGCGTGTGCAAGGATGTTGTGTCTTATGCACATCTGAAATTCCTTTTTTGCTCCAAAAGCTATTACTGGTATTAGAACTGAAACATCTTTTGCACTTTTTAGAATTATTAATGGTGCATAATAAACCATTCAAATAGAGTATTTTTCTGAAATTTTTATAGTTGCATATCTTTCAGGTGTTTTGAGTGACTTTTAGAGGTCACAGTTCCATGAATAGGGGAAACACCCCATGGAAACAGTTAAACTAAGTGTTTATTCTCAGCCATTTAAATTCTTGTCTTGTGTGCATCATTATGTGGAGAGTTTACTTTTCTTCTACGACCACAATCCAATTAATGTAAATTTCATTAAGTAACAATCTGCTTCCTCAAGTACTCCTCTATGCAAAATGAATTCCTAAGATGTTTCTAATATAATGCTCACTGGATGTTAGTATTTCACTAACTGTACTGGCCCGTTCTTAAAGTGAAATATAAACATAGGTAGATACAGCTTTAGGTGAAAATATATCTTGAAAACTTATCTTGCTAAATATTACACAAATTAACCTACTTCAGGTTAGTTTTGTTTGCACCTGTTCACGTTATACTTTCTTGAAGTCATCCATAACCAATGTCTTGTTTTTTTTTTCCAGAAAAAGATATCCATTTGACCCATATAGAACTGCTACATTTTGTAGCCTTGTCCAGTTTACAGAGCAACATATATTATTACCAAGAGAGCAACAGAATTCACCCAGCTTGCAACAGTAACAAAACTAAAAACAGAAAAAGAATGATTATTCAGTCAATTGCACACATCATACTATGTGTATGATTAAAACCTGGTGATCAAGATTATGTTACAGAATTTCCTAAGCAACAACAACCAGTGTTAAACACTGCTTCCCAGCAGTATCATAGGTAAAATAAAGAGATATCTTCCAGGAATAATAAAATCCGAACAAGTGGATGGGGGTCTGTTTGAGGGTATATACGAGTGTGGTGGGGGAATAGAGTGCTAAGAAAAAAAAAAGAAAAGGAAGAGGATAACAGTTTAGTAACTCAACTCAGCTGCTCCACTGTACATACAACAGCACATGCAAAAGTTACCATAATGTACTGACCGACTACTGTCATCACAGAAGCCACATATATGTATGTACTGTACCCTTGGGACAGACTGGAGATGTGCAGTAGTTTAAATTCTTAAAACCCATATGGGAGATAAATGATCCACTTATCTAAAAGGAACTGCTAAAACTCCAATTCTAAGTATTAAATGACTAAAGTTCATTAAATGCTTAGATGAGCTGATCCTACAAAAGTCCAGTTTTCCAGACCACTGTTGGAGAGTCAAGTCCAAAATACACCATAAAATCCTTGAGGAGATTTCTTTCAATGTGACAAATATCTCACGGTAGTAGCAATATAGAGGACCAACTTGAAGCTGGAGTTTACTGTCAACATCAAGAAAAAGAGATTTGAGGAATCCCATAATGTATGTTACTTAGCACCAGCCAATTATCAAATTACTTTGTACAATACCTCAAATCTGAAAGAGAGAATTAGATTTTTTTCTCTTCACTTGAGGGTCCAATCACAACAAGGGTAGGTCTTATGTGAAATGTAAAGAGTTTAACAAAAGGGAAAAAGAGACGAGGAAAAGTATTTACAAATTTTGGAGGAAGTGAAAAACCTGTCTTTTAAAAAGTGCTGGGTCATAAGAAACGAGAAGGTAGAGAGCTCCAAAGTGTGAGGAAAGAAACAGTTATCAAAACGGCTAAATAATAATCATGTGAAGCGGATTCCCAAGTATTGTGTGGTCTAGCTAATTCTGGGGGCATATAAACTGCCAGTTCTTAGGAGCAAAAACCAAAGTAATGCTTACAGAAGAGGGAAAGCAACCCAACACTGCAGCATAAGGCAAGTTGACAATTTTGAAGTTAGCCTGTGTGAGTTGGTTAGGTGGACCTTTTTCTACTCAAATATAACATATACATAACAACAAGAAAAAGTTAAATATGCAATAAAACTACAGAATCCGTCAGCAAAACAGTATTGGAGAGAAAGAAAAAAAAATTTATTTTGTAATGTCACTACTTAATACATGTAAGGAGGATGATTGACTTGAAGTACATCAAAAGTAACCATGTGAATTAAGGTTAAGTCAACGTTTAATGTTTTGAAATGGCTGAAGGATAGTAACAAAGGTGCACTAGACCCCACCCTATTTACTCTCATGACAGCAGCAGATACATTCCGATTCCATGAATAAGAGTGTAGTTCTTGAGCACAAAGATTGCAAATGTTGAGTATGTATGTAGGGCAAAGGGTTTGCATGTATATACAAAAAACGCTTTTGAATATAGGAATAGTAATCAATCTGCATCCATCCTTACTCATGGCATATTTACAAAAAAGAAAAATATTAAGGTAAATCACCAAGACAATTACACAATATCATTATGGGTATAGAGAAAATCCACACAAACCCCACTGCAACTAAGAAAAATCACTTGTTGAATTTTGTTTCTCTAAAACCATCTGATTTAATCAACCATTAAATTCTTTGGTTACAGTTAAAGTGGTCCTTGTTAAGGTATCCTCCTGCTTGCTTTCCCTTTACTTCAATTATACCTTTCCATACTAATGAATCAAGCTGACTCTTTTGCCGGCATCAACAAAACTGTTTGTAAGGGAATTCTCCTCAAAAGTCAGGCATGTAAACTAACCAGTGAAATGAATTTCCGTCAAAATTTTTCACAGTAACCACCGGGTAGTCAAGGCGAGAGAAAGAACTTGCTAACTCTTGAATCTTATTTACGTTCATGATTTTTTACACAATTTTTTTTACGTTTTCATGATTTAGAGTATTTAAGATAAGTATTCTTTGTACATGATACGTAACCCAAACACATTCATACTTCATGATTTTGCAGGTGTCTTCACTAATGTTTAGTGATGGGCCCCAAACGTTTCCTGTAAAGGGAAACACATCTGTTGGAATGTGGTGGTGACCTAAGACCCAATTTTGAAGCACATCTGCCTCGGGTCTTTTACACATATATGTCAGCAGGTGGAAGGAAAAACAGGAAGCAGTTATTATTACTTGAAACGTAATCGCATGATTTTGTGTTTTGTTAATCAAAAGCACTTTCATTACACCGTATATTTACAAAATTATGCGCTCACGTTTCAAGTTATAAGTGGATCATATTTGTTAAAGACATGCAACATATGTGCTTCATTGTCATTACTGGCACTGTCTTGTCTTTGTACTGGGGTGCCATTAATGGCAAAGGTCAGCTGTGTGTGTGTGCGTTCTCGGGTTGCCATTTCTGGCACTAGTCAGGAGTGTGTTTTCGGGGTGCCATATCCTGGCCCAGGTCATGAGCGTGTGTCTTGGGACTGCCATTTATTGGCACTAGTTAGCCCGTGTGTAACTGTAGCGGGCCCTTTAACGCGGATGTACCTACTATATAATATGTGTCATGAGTATAACTCACTGGTAAGACCAGTGAATCTATTCTTTTCGATTGAACATAGTCAGCATCAATTTTCTTCTATATTTGTTTGGCATTAGCCCAAACAGAAGAATCAAAGTGAAGCTTTGGTGTAACGTCCCGTTGGCCTGGGCTCCCCTAAAGCTTAATTAAACTGCCTGGCGTCAGGTAATCTACAAATTCTTGTAGATATACTGGCGACCTTCAGCATACCCATATAAACGCATCCCCGCTAAGTCGTTCATCCCGATTAATTTGGGTTGATAAGTATGACATATTCCCACGTCAGGTTCTTTCTGTCAGCAAACACGCGGGAGATGTGCATCTGCGATCCATCTTGCTCGTAAAGTGAACTAATTAATTAATTACCAGCGACAATATTACGTGACGACCACTGAAAAATCACTTTCCTTTATACAATATCTAAATTCTCTGCCGAGGAGAACTGAAGCTATATATCAAAAAGTAATCTACTTGTGAATGCAAATTATGATCTATAATGATAGGTAATTTAGTATACATACTGCAGCTTCATCTGACATAATATGATTAACTGGTAAAAAGAAATGGTGTATAGTTGACACCCAAACACATCGCAACCTAAAAATATACTATGAATGGAATACCATTAACGTCCTAAGTAATGGTTGCCAACTCATCGTAAGTAGAAAGGAACATCAATTCCTTTTATTCAATAATGAACATAAAAGCAGGATAACATATTTTCGACATTGGTCTATCCCAAGTAATGTCTTATAACGTTTCACGTCCATGACCTACTTCCTGAAACTTAAGAATTTTACATATATGGCGGTGTGCATATAATGGAAGAAACACGGGGGAAAAACAAATAACAATTTAAAGAGGTCGGAAGCTGTTTCCCGCGTACCACCGGAGTTCAGTCTCATCATAGGACCTTTCATTACACAAGGAGTCCATGTTTTTCCCCTGCTACTGATTGTTGGGCAAACAGACACACAGTCACGAACACCCTTATAAAATATATCTATAAACACACACACACACACACACACACACACACGTTTATACATCTCCACTAACCACTTCCTCACACAATGCTCTTCACGTCTGAACAACATACAACAAACACCAACACCCACCATCTCTGCCAAGTACTATTTTCCCTCATTGTGTTCGCGAAGTTCCCAGATCTGTCCCACCTCAGCCAACAGGACTGGCTGGCCTGACTCGCTCTGTTGTGACCCCTAGACTGGGTGTAGGGTATAACTATAAGGAGGAGGAGTTGGCGAGAGGATGTCATGGTGTTCTACGCTAGGGTTGGTTATAATGGCGGAAGCAGTCGGTAAATATGCAGATTTTAGCGGCAGATCAAGTGACTCTCGAAGAAGTAGCGCTAGAATTATTTCTGGTCGTGGAAGTAGCAGCAACATGGTTGCTTGGTTGGTTGGTTGGTTTTTTGGCTTATCAACTGACAGGGGTCATTAAGGCCGTCCACGTAAGTCACATCCACTAACCAAAAAAAATCTTTAATACCTTCTTCAGGTGTTAAAGATAATTCTAAGATTACATACACTCTCACTATGCATGTGGCCCATGATACAACATGAGTAGCAAGCCTAGAGTCTAGCGTAGCCTTGATATGCCTAAGAACAGCAGACGAGCAAGCTTTGTACTGATTCCATGTTATATCAGTGTGATATTCACCTTTCCCCACATATTGGCACCATTTCATACAATATATTTAAGCAATTAAGACCTCTGGAACTCAACGAGACGTATCCATCAACTTAAAGTAGAGACTATGGTAATTTGTACTACTACGTAGTAGTCCGCCTGGGCCATTGAGCACCATGTCTGATAACACTGATCATACTTTAGTTGAACTGATAATAACTTTTCCTCTTATCTTTCCGTTGCAGGAATCATTAGCGTGTGTGTGTGTGTGTGTCGCTACCCAAAGTAATAATGAAATATACATGTACTGTACAATGCTTATACCCACATACGAGTAAAAATTGTGGAAATTCGCGTTATCCTTAAATCTAAATTCTTAATCATTTTTTATGTATTAACATTACAACATAAACAAATGGAAATAAGATTAATGACTTTGCAGAAGTGTTTACCGTTCTCATAATGGAGTCATCACTTAGTTAACACTGATGCAGTTTCAGTTCTGTCGACAGCACTTGACAGATCACTGGATTATCAAGGCAGGATTATACTATAAATTATTTCACGACGTGGCTGATGTACCTGGGATATAATTTCCTGTGACAGGTTCATCGCAGTACAGAAGAGCGGGTGACATATGATGATTAAAAAAGACGCTCTATCAAGGGTGGGGTCCACTGAAGTACCAAAATAAATACATCCACAGCCAGACGTAGTCTATCTATTTACCAGCATCGAACTCTGGGGTCTGGCCTTCGAGGAGGACAACAATGGCCCGTGCCAAGGGGGAAAGACTTGGCGAAAATATATAAAACCCACCCAATCAGAAGCCAACCCGTCGCTGGTAAAACTGCCCGTCATTTAACTTCGCTAACTTCCTCCTCGTGACAGCTGTGGCACAGAGGCCTAGTACAAGCTGGGTTCAGATGTATGGCGCAACTCCAGCTAATCATAATTTGCTCTGAGATTAATTACGTGGTACATCATCTCCGGGGGTCTGCTTGTAGTGTGTGTGTGTGTGTGTGTGTGTGTCAATGCGGAACTCTAGGACGTAGGGTTCGACTCCCTTAACCCGTGTTTGTAATTACGTTTTTGTATCGTATATGGAGAGAGTTCTACATACTTGTGGTGAGGCTCCAACTCTTGAATTTTCTTTACTCTCATGTATCCTGTACACATTCAGAATCTAATTCTATATTTCCTTTTTTTTTCATTCATCCACTACTCAAAACTATACGTATACTTATTTCCCGTTTTTCTATCTTTTCTTTAATCATATGGTCTCCGGTTGTTCTATTTTTAACATCTTTCGAAGAAGTGTTCGCTGTTGACGTTATAAAAATGGTTCTCACACGTCAAAGTTGTGATCAACTCACCCACAACTCTTTCCGATTCCACTAAACCTCTTCCCCCCGTATAACAGATCTGTTAACTCTGATAATATCTTTGTTGCCCTCCTCTGGACCTTCTCTCTCATTTCTTTCTGCTTCATTAGATATGGTGACCAAACTTTATAAGCTTCTTCTATTCTAGTTTTTACACGATGTACGAAGTGATCA
>JAUUDZ010411803.1:0-15050 GCA_032361705.1 Panulirus versicolor | reverse complement strand
AGAAATGGCCCAACCCACCCACATGCACATGTAGATACATACACGTCCACGCACGCAAATACCCTGGCACACCAGCCCGAGGACAAGGATGATTGGTATGTTACCATGCAACTCCTTAGGAGGAAGGGACCGCGGCTGCAGGTGACCGGCCCCACGATGTAGTCAGTGCAGCGGCTGGAGGCTGCGAGGAGGTTCGCTCACAACCGCGTTTGCTGACATTTGATCGTTAATTTCGTTTGTGGTCTCCTCCGTGATATTGTTGGTGCGCTGCGTCACGTTATCTTTTTTATTTGTTTATTTTCTTCTGACTCTCAGCTTTCTTAGTAGTTACCTGATTGGGTTTGATTCGTTCGTTTTCTAATTTCATTCCACGGTGACGTCCTTGTCTTTCGTTTCAGCGTTACATAAGCATGTCTTATTCCTCAAGTTAATGTTGCTGTGGTGGAGGTTATTTGTTCACCCAAATTAGTTTTATCAAGGGTTCTCCATCCCTTACTGTACGCTTCTTTATAGTTTTCGTTTCCAAGTTCCTTTTGTGCAGTTTGTATTTCCAGCATAATTTTCTCAAAATTGGTGATCATGCAGGACGGTTCTTATTTTCTTCTTCACGAAATCTCTGCAGAGAAAGGTGAACATCATGAAATAATTACATCTTAGTTTTCCGATATTTATGTAGAAAATCATTTTACGTAATCGGCATTTGAAGTTATATAATCGGGTGCTCTCCGATAGCCTATTTCCTAAGGAAACCCAATCTCCAAATTATACTCTCGGTGTAATAAATATATATACGATGAGTAGATACGCGCCTGGCTGAATATAATGACACATGTGACTTGTTATATATCCTTTTTACCCAACAATAATGACTCGCTCCCAGCTAGGAGGTCTCCGGAAAGGAAAGTCCGAGTTTATTGGTACACACACCAACTGGTGACTCCTTACTGGCCCTCGGCGACGTTCTCGTGTGATGGGAAGATTAGTGGTGTCGGGGAAGAGGTAGTGGTGTGAAGGACGGGATGGTGGTGCGAGGGACGGGGTAGTGGTGTGAGGGACGGGGTAGTGGTGTGAAGTTAGAGGTATTAGTGCAAGGGAAGAGGTTGTGGTTTGACAGAAGAGGTGGTGTTATGAGGGTAAAGTAGTGATGCCAGGGTAGAGATAGTGGTGCCAGGGTAGAGGTGGTGATGTGAGGGTAATGGTGTGAGGAGGGTAGAGGTGATGATGGTAGGGTAGAGGTAGGGGTGTGAGGAGGGTAGAGGTGATGATGGTAGGGTAGAGGTAGGGGTGTGAGGATATAGATAATTTTGCGAGGGTAAGGTTGTAATTAATGCAAGGGAAGAAGTAGTACTGCGAGGGTAGAGCTTTGGTGTGAGGGGAAGAGGCAGTGTTGTGAAGGTAGATAAACAGTAACATGTGAATATATATTCATGCTTGTTGAACTATAGCACGCTTGGTTCCCTCAGACACACGCGGACGGACCACTGGTCATAAGCTGCGTTGAGGTGAGTGTTGGGATCGCCGTGCAGGGACTCGACATAGTGTCTTGAGTGCGCGTCTCTCTGTTGGTCCTCCTGTACGATGGACTGTGACGTCACATCTTCTCCACCAATCGTTTTCGAGTTATGACGAAAGGTACTTTGAACCTTAGGTTATGGGTGGATAGCGGTCATGGCAGGAGGTGCAGGGTCGACCAATCGCGTGTGAGGCGGGCGTCTGTTGGTCATCACTGTGGGCTGGGACCTTAGTTTCAAAAATATGCGCCGTCAGAACAAGCCTAATGAAGTGATTTATTGGCTCGAACTGCGCTCATCAACAACACCCTAATTAACACCGGCGATCCACCTCAGTTTTAGGCTCTTAAGGCCTTGTGACTCAAGATAGGTTTTTTCCTGTGACATTGGGTGTATGCTTACGACTTTACATATCCCTCGGCGATGGGAAGTGAAATAACGTCTTTATTATCGTCGGGTAATTTATATGGAAGGAACGGGAGCCTCAGGTCATTAGGGAAATTGGCAAAGTGAGCACTGAGGTGGGCGGGAGCCGTTGGTGGCATTATGGGGTCCGTTCGGTGACGCAGCAATTGAAAAAGTCATTATGTGGCCCTGCAACTGCATCTTGGAGCCTGATTTATCGTACCTTGCCTAATCGCTGGCGGCCACTTACACTGACACTACCAAGAGCCACGCGGACCAAGTGTTCATGATTTTGGAAGAGTTTTTTGAACTGTCTCAAGTATTGGAGTGGGAGGTTCACGAACGCTCTTCATACACGTCACAGCAATCAAAGGAAACTTGAAGGAAGCTGTTCTGCCTTCTTGCAGTACAGATGAAAGCATACCCATAGCCAAGACTTCCCAAGGGGTTTGGTCGTAACTCTGTGTAATGCGAACCTTTTCTTTTTGTGTGTGTGTAACGATCTAGTCGCTGAGGAGACTGATGGAGGCAGATTGCCTGGTTATCGACAGTAGGATTTACTGTTGTTAATATTTTTTGAAGTCAAGTGTTTATCTAATAATCTTACTTATTATTAGTTATGACTATTATTACGAAATGGACCTTTCCTGTCGGGAGGGGAGGGGATGGGGTGTCGCTTAACCTTCTCTTGGCTACACATTTAAAACATCTTCGAGAATTTCGTGAGGTGATGTTAGATCTCGGCTAATGCACACGACACTGACTGCTCGAAAGATTTGCATTTTTTTTTAGCCAAAAGGAAATTGTACTAATATTATTTCAGCTCAAACTTCATGCGCTCTGGGCTGTCCAAAACAATATTAGTTGCGGTGTGAGGTGGAGCAAATCAATTTGTTCCTCATCAAGATGCACAGTGAAACCCGCCTGAGTAAATATCGGTTAATAAGGACAACATGATTGTATCATGCGACTATGCGCCTTATTTGAACCGTCATTAAACGCTGTTATCCTTCAGCCACAAGTGCTTAGTCAATTATCCTGTGATATGTGCTTATCACAAACAATAAATAACGTTTTCCAGAGGGACTTGAAGCTAAGAGGTTTACGCCGGAGGGAGGGAGGGACTCGCCCGAACATGGCTAGGCTAGGGAGGTGTGTGTGTGTGTGTGTGTGGTGGGAGCCTGAGACCGGGTCCGAGGGACGGACCCCACCATGGCCAGGGACTTGTGTGGTGAAGGTCTTCTTGCCTTGCACCGTAGATAGAAACAAAGTTTTCCTCGAAGTGATGTGGGTTTTGTAAGTAGTGGATATTTATTTTTCAGCAATTCGTAAAACTAGTTACTTGTTAGATTTCTTAATGGTGTGGGTGCTCTAAGTCCGTAAAATGAAAGAGAAAGACCATTGTTTACCTTAGGATAACATCACAGGCTCTTAGGTTAGATATGGCGCCCTCCTTGCCTAGTATGGCGGGCCAGCGCCATACACACGGTAATGTTCCGAGCCCTTTGGGAACCGCCATCATGTGGAGGCAAGCGTTGAAGACAGGGCCGTGTGAATTAAACAGTATGGAGCTAATGGTACGAGGAATTGTATAAAATCCTCGTACAATCCAAGTCACGGGATATTGATATTAGATGATCGAAATTGCTCATCGGAAGTCATAATTATTGAGACACCCAGTGAAACTATCCTAGTTACGTGTTCATTATGCTATCATATATATACGTGCTAATCTTGATCATTATAATCTGCAGTAATCTGTTCCAGTGGTGGGATGTTTATGCGTGTGAGCCAACGGGGGTCTAAGGTGGTAGGTCAGATGGCGGTACTAATTGGAAGATGCAAGTACCTTGTCCCAGCTGATGGACAGGTTTGTTAAACGATAGCGGTGTTGCCGGCCTCTCCCACTGGTCCGGAGCACGTACCAAGTGTTGCTGTAAAACCCATTACTGATAGTTTTTCTTTAACGGAAACTGTGTGATAAATTGGTATAGGAAGGGGGGAGAGAGGCTTATCCCTCCAGACATATTGTTTGAGCGTTTATGTGACATACTTAATGAGAGCCATGTAAACAGGTTTTGTGAAGATGCAAGTAATTAATCTAATCAGCAAATATATTATCGTATTTTGAAGTTCTTTGTCTTCTCTTACTATCAACTATATCATTACTGTGTGCAGAAAAATAATATTGCACTTAGGAAAATTCGATATTATTACAGTTGTAAATGAAAGTCTAACAATTTTTCAAATTGAAATTTGGCACCTTCTACACTTTATATCAGTAGTGAATAATGTACTGTAATCCTGAAGAAAGGCATTAGTTGTATATTTTCTTGCAGATATTTATTCCCCCAGTGTGCTACCACCACTCATCAGCTGCTTGCTAGACATCTCTACTGCACAATATCGCGCGAGAAAGTTCACCGTCGAACGATTCCGATTCCAATAAGACATTTCTTCATCGCACGGTACCACCCGGTGAGTTGCTAGGCCAGTAAAACACCCGACTGTATGATCCCAAAGGAAGAATTTAGGGCAAATACCCATCATTCGTTGTCTACAAATTATTACATAACTATCAGTCTATCACATGCAGTAGTCAATTACTTGAGGCTTAACTCCACCAGGAGTGTATGATCATGTTTTGACACATGTCCCTCCCGAGGTTCGTTCCTACGTCTCAGCAGTCTCATCGTGGGTTCGTTGTTTCATCGCTACCCTTTACTGGTTCACTGCTTCATCACAGGAGTTCCTTCACGGGTTCACTGCTGTGTGAATAGAGTCCAGTAAAGGGTTTTGGACTTCATCGCAAGGAATCTCTTGTTGCTCTTCCTGCTCAGTGCAGATATGTATGCAGCATTTTATTTGTTTGTACATTGGTTTAACGTACTTGACATTGGTTCAACGTGTTCTTGACATTGGTTTAACGTGTTCTTGACATTGGTTTAGCATACTCTTGCGCAGTGGTATTCTCGATGAGTTAAAACTGTCGAACAACTAAATTGACATCACTTTTTCCTGATTTAAGAATGATCGTCAGTGTGCCCTCGTGTTCAGGCGCATATTACGTTCAGCCTTTGTGTTGTGTATGGAGTACAGGATGGAGATCCATTTTGGGAAGATACATTATCATATTATGTACATGTGTATGTGGGTGGGTTGGGCCATTCCTCGTCTGTTTCCTTGCGCTACCTCGCTAATGCGGGAGACGGCGGTTAAGTATAATAGATAAATAAATATAACGTTTTCATATAGTAGACAATACACACTATCCCAGTCGTATAACTAGGAAAATCAGAACGAGTCGATGGACCATTCCTGGAAATATGACTTGGGTGGTCTTCATATTTTTATCTCAAGCTTGAAATTTACGAAAATGAAACCAATCTAGTTAAAGCGGGGACCCACCCACACTCCTGAACATCTTATCTGTCACACACACACACACACACACACACCACAGAAGGTCAAATGAACATGTTTTTCTTTCAGTAATTTTTTTTTTTGAGCAGCGAATGTGGGGATATTGTATTACATAAAAATGAATAGTCTACAAACTGTGAATCTATTTATTATGTACGATTTTGGACATAGTTGATTGTCACAAATGTATACTTTAATTGGAAATAAGTTCTCTTTGTATAAATCAATATACAATTGAAATATGCAAATCAGCAAGTTCGTGCGTTCATTTAACGTACGCGAATTCATTTAAGTCACAGAGAAATGCATGTTTTACTCTTAAAGATATGAAATAATCAGAAGTACGATTCTAGAGAATTGAAAATGTATACCACGTACTTATGATACTCCGAAAACATCAGTCCAGTATATGTAACGGGTTTCACAGAGACAGGAAACCCACAGCGACGGCCCGACGTCGGATACAACTGAAAATGTTACACAACTTTCTTGTATTTGGAAATAATTACCGCAACAGTTTTTAAGAAACGCAACTTTCTTGTCGTATTTGGGAATAATTACCGCGACAGTTTTAAGAAAGTTGTCTTCAAGGAATCTCTTTAAAATCTAAAACGTATATGTCTTTCTGAAGAACAAGGAAAAATACTGAGCTGCACACTTAAATTGATCGTTACCAGTTGAGGCGTTCCTTTCTGGTACCATCGCCAGACCACCAGCCTGCCACACTTGTGGCGTCTGACCAGCTGACGAGACGGAAGTCGGCTGGAGTGTTGCTTAAGTGTAAATAAACCAACTCGGGGATGACAGAAAACGGTGGCGTAATCAGCCTCTTGTTTAGTGAAAACAATAGACACTGCGGAGAGACACTAAAGGTAGAAATCGGAAAGAATAATGTTAGTGTGGTACGTATGGTGAAGATTGGCTCGATGTAGTGCTGAGGTTGGACACAAGGCAGGTCATCCCGGGCGTCAACGGAGAGGTGAGTGACGGTCATGTCTTGCTGTATCTCCCACGGCCGATGGAGCCGCCCATGTGGGGAGGCTCAGCTTTTTATTCACTTCAGTTTCTCCCACACTAGTAGTGGTGGAATATAATTTTCGGTACATGATTATTTGATGTCGGCGATGAGAACAAAATTCATGCATGTTCCAGAAATACGTAGTTTAACGTAGCAGAAATATAGTTAATGAGAAATTCTCTCACTGAAACGGTATATTGCATGACAACATTACGTCGAGAATAAGAATTCATGATAAAAAAAGATGAGAAACAAACAGAAAAATATTAAAAATGACGCTTAAATAATTGAATACTCCGTGCAAAATGTTATGTATTAGTCTCGCGATATAAAATTTGGGTTTATTACTTGCTCCGTAACTTTGATTAGTTAGGGATGATTATAAGTGACGAGATTAAAAACTGATACGAATCTCAATACACTGTCCGGATTTGTGCTGTGATGCGTAGCCTAATATACCCTTTCTATTGTGGCCTGGAATACTCTGAATAAAGGGGTAAGAGTTTGAAGAGCTTACATGTTTGAGTTTTATATGAGGTTCGAACTCAAAAGCGCTGGAAAACTGTATCAATGTAATACCAGGAAAACGAAGCCTAGCTTGAATATTGGACAAACTTCAGTCAACTTGTTAACTACAAGTTGACTTGTGTGGCGGTGTATCAAAGGCTTCGCTCGGAGAAGCCAGAGGCACGGTTAATGACGTATTCATAATAAGAAATCCATCAATGCTGGCCGCGCACACAATTTCTGATGGTAAATATGGAAGTTTAGCCGAGAGAATCAACACGCCAGTCATAAATTGAAGAGAAGGAATACAGTAACATTTCGTGTTGTGCTGTAAATATTTCCTGTGTTATCATTTTGGGAATATCGGTGAAACATTTTTTTTGTTAGTTGTAGTATATTTTTCTTTTTGAATTCTTTCTCTGAACAGAATATTTTTTCTTTTTTCGTTTCACAACAATAACTTTTGATAATTTCACCATGATACCAGTGGCGGTAAAACTTGGAAGTGAGAAAACAGAAAGATTGACAGTAAAATTACATGTATATAAAAAAACATATTGAAAAATTGATTCATGAATGTAAGCCTCGGTTCCTTTTGTCTTATGTATTATTCGATACTCACTAAATACGTCTCGGCAATTTTGAGTGCATAAGGTTTGGGAGGGGGACAGCCCTCAACTTTATTAAAGCCGGAAATACAGATTGTATTTCTTTAACTTATGATTACATAAGTAGAAGTGAATAATGCATGACTTTCTCTAAAGCAACCACTAAGCTAATATGTAATCTTCGTGACATAGTTGTTTACCGATTACTGAATGGCGTTTCCTTTGGGCGTAATAGTATCATATTCTGATCTGATAATGCTCAGAGCTTGTCAGTATTATATTGAGGGCTTCAAACTAAGTCAGCTATTCCTCAAAGAATGAGAAAAAGCAGGACACGTTTTCGGTTTATGGGGAATGATCAAACAACTAAAGGTAAACTGGTCTGGCCGCTTCCCGGCTTTAGGCCACCTAACCTAGCCTCCCCTTCGGAGTGAGTTACGGCTTCCGCCCCCACGCTCCCTCGTTGCGTCCGGAGCCTATTTTGCGTGTGCCCTGGTTTGTGGACAAGGACAGAGAACTGCTGTGCGGTTACAAATTACTGTGTTGTAAACCTTCACTACTGTCCCACGAAGCTTCGAGTCACTGTTCAGGGTAACTTCGTCCCATGAATCTTTGAACCACTGTCCCATGAATCCTTGAACCAGCCTCGTGCAGTTTTAAATGTTTTAAGACAGACTCATTCGCTCATGCCCTTCGCTAGAAAACTTGATTCGAGCAAGACGCATAAGCTTCACAATTGGCTGCATTTCAAGTCGGTAGGAAGAAGCAATGCGTGTTTTATAATGTTTCCTGTGGTCAAGGAAGTTAAAAGTATACAGAAGGCGTTGACTTACACTCCCGGCATTCTGTGAAAATTTGGCATCTGAAATGCTTTAAGGATGGACAGGCAAGAGGAATATGATTTAGACTGCTGAAGAAGAACGACAAAGCGAAAGGGACAAAAATATCAGCAGATACTGTCGACCGACGGTCATATAGTTAGGAATCACGGAATTTCCTTTTTGTGCAAAATACATCAATAGGTCGTAAAGAATTAGAAAAACGATAATATGTATGCACGGTTAGCCTTGCTTATGAAATACAGATTGTAACTTTATTGAAAAATGGCGGTTGTAAATGTAGCTTGACCCGAGAAACTTTGATTCAAAAAGTAGTGTGGTGTGCCACTCAAAGCTACAGAATTAGTTGAGATGTGACCAATTAAGGTATCAGGATGTCTCTTGTAGTACACTCGACATATGTTATGAATGACCTGCTCTTTAATAAAAGCTCCATGTCCTGATTTAGGAGAGGGGAGACCGGGCAGTTGCACTGGGACCTCCACAATACAGAAACCTCCATAGAACTGTTTTGAAAAAAAAATATTTTCATTGTTGTTAAAGGGACATTGCAACAGCTCCTCTAGCACAGGGTTTAATGGGCAATGGAGGCGACACTAAACCGTAAAATCAGATGGTCTGTTTACAACACCGTGCCGACGTCAGCATTCACTCCCAGCTTGTATTAAACACTTAACGGTAATTGTGAAGTGCAAACTGTAGTAGGTAGAGAGGAGTGATAACCATTCCCATAGAGGGAACGGATAGTCGCTACCCGTCGCCCTGGATTCGGCTTCGTAAAGCACTACGGGGCCGGAGTTTTAAACCTTTATAGAAAGAACGACGGTTGCTGTCGGTAGCATAGTTGTATCCTGTAAATGATGAAATCGCATATAATCCGGATCTCAGAGCTAAGGAAAGTTGTTACATTTTGGTAATTCATAGAATAATCGGGAATGATATTTAAAAAAAATCTGGAGTATTATCTTTTTATTTCTTTTATTTTTTTTTTTTTATAGTGACCGGCACGACACGGGTGAAACATGGCCTAATCAAAATACATCTCGGGTGATAGAAAAATGTGAAAGAAAAAGGAAATAGAAATTAACCAGGGCTCCGTAGATGTTGGCAGACTTGACCGAAATTTACCAGGACTCCGTAGATGTTCGCACATTTGACCCTTAAAGGAAGAAAGGCAATATGAACAGGGAACGACGAAAGAAGGAAAACTAGAAGATGGAGTCCTGTGAAGCAAGAAGTACTTAGGTGAGCGTGTACCCTGTTCCGCCAACTTACGGTGATACAGCCTCACCAAAGGTGGCCGTCCACTCGCGGTGTAACCTTATGCAGGCCAAGTCTAGTAAAATATATGTATGCGTTACCGGACTCCACTTAGTTGTGGTTATGCCGCTAATGAAAAATTACCTTCGGTGTCGTTGTACCATTGACAGCTCGTCGCCTTCTGTATAATACGCTTTATCCCTTGCACGCCTCACACCTTCCTGCATGTTCACTTCCGAATAATGGAATCCTCTTTCACTCCATTCTTCCACCTCCTCCTTGCTTTCCCCTTTTCCCTTGTTCCCTCCACTTCCGAGATGTTTACCCTCTTAGTCATACTCTCCCCATCCTATTCGTATATGTTCAAACTATGTCAAGACACCCACTGCACCGCTTCCATACTCACTTCTCTTACTACAGTACCTCATTCTTACATACACACTCCTCTTACTACAGTACCTCACTCTTACATACACACTCCTCTTACTACAGTACCTCACTGTTACATACACACTCCTCTTACTGCAATACCTCACTCTTGCATGCACACTCCTTTTACTACAGTACCTTACTCTTACATACACACTCCTCTTACTACGGTACCTCACTCTTACATACACACTCCTTTTACTACAATACCTTACTCTTACATACACACTCCTTACTACAGTTCCTCACTCTTACATACACACTCCTCTTACTGCAGTACCTCACTCTTACATACACACTCCTCTTATTACGGTACCTCACTCTTACATACCCACTCCTTTTACTACAGTACCTTACTCTTACATACACACTCCTTACTACAGTTCCTCACTCTTACATACACACTCCTTTTACTGCAGTACCTCACTCTTACATACTCACTCCTCTTACTACGGTACCTCACTCTTACATACACACTCCTTTTACTACAGTACCTTACTCTTACATACACCCTCCTCTTACTACGGTACCTCACTCTTACATACACACTCCTTATGCTACAGTACCTCTCTTACCAGCTATTATTCCTCATTCGATAACCTCTTCGCACAGCCGCCTCAGAATTTTTATTTCCAACACATTCGCCCTCTTTCGTACTTTGTCGTCTTGGGCCTAGGCCTCTCGTCCATAGAACACCGACAGGACTCACAGACAGCAACTTCTCTTTCCACCCATTCCTAAATGCACCCAGGACCCTCGCCCCTCACCCCCCTTGCGGCTCAGCTTTCATAGTTCCACTCACTGCCATGTTCAGCCCCAGGGGTCTAGAACAGTCCACTTCCTCCAGATTCTCTCTATTCAAACTCACACTTTCTTGCACGCCTGTCAATTAGAACATAATCCAGTAATGACCACTAGCCATCTTCCTTTCTCACCCACGTTTACTTATATATGTAAACTCTTTTTAAACCAGATATTCTTAGTCACCAGTTCTTTCTCAGCACACCGCTCGATAAGCCGCTCACATTTTCCCTCACGTCACTGGTATCCCGATGCTCCTCACTTGTACCTTCAGTTGCCACAATAACCACACTCTTATTCGAATCACCCTTCCCTAATGCTCGATTTATCGCATTCGAATTGCTGAGACGCTCACTTTGCCCATCTCTCTTCCTTACTCACGCATAACCACTAATAATAACCTACTCGTTATCAGCTTTTAGTTTTACCCACATCGGTCTGGGACTCACTTTCTTACATTTTTATTATACATTTTCAGGACTCCTCCTTCAACATGAGTGCTAACCCGTCCTTAACTCTCGCCCTTCTCTTCTTACCCCTTCCCCTTGAGCTTTGTTTCACTTAGGTCAAAGACATCCAGGTTAATCCGTTCGAACGTACTACCTGTCTACCCCTCCTCATCGTGATGACGTCCGCACACATTCATACCTTAGCCTGAACCTTCGGGGAGGATGAGCACTCGCCACATGTGCCCCGCTTGGATCCTTTCATTGTGTGTGTATGGTGGAAGGGATCACAATTTTGCGCGTGATCAAGTATATTCCTATGAGTCCACGGGGAAAATGAAACACGATAAGTTCCGAAGTGCACTTTCGTGTAATAATCACATCATCAGGGGAGACACAAGAGAGAAATATAAATCAGTTGATATACGTCGAAGAGACGAAGCTAGGACGCCAAGGACACAAGTAAACACACTCAAGCGTAAGCGAGGTAGCCTTTCATCAACCAGTTGCGTGGCTTCTCATACATGTGTCTTCCTTCATATAGTTAGTTCTCTAATGGTTTCTCATACTTGTGTCTTCCTTCATATAGTTAGTTCTCTAATGGTTTCTCATACTTGCGTCTTCCTTCATATAGTTAGTTCTCTAATGGTTTCTCATACATGTGTCTTCCTTCATACAGTCAGTTCTCTAGTTTCTCAAACTTGAATCGTCTTTCATATACATGAGTTTACATGCGAAAGACAGAGATCAGGAGGCCTGATTGGCCCACCACTGGGTTGTCTGGTAAAGAAAAAAAAAATGGATCTTGACAAGAAAATGGTTAATTCCGCCCAGCAGTTTTTTTAAGCTACCACCGATTCCCCGCTGCTGCACATTAGCCTTCTAGTGTCCCCCGTTACCGCAGTCGTTTATATAGTTTATTTCTGGCGTTTATCTCCGGGTATACTTGAATTTATACAACATTGTCTGAACGATTTTTGAAGGTATTCATAGTTATAGCATTCACTACGTATGACGGTAACTTATTCCAGTGCTCAACACACCGATCGGAAAAGCTTTTTCCCACGTCCGTACAACATCTTTCAGCTTTGAATTTTATTCCATTTGTCCTGGTGACCGTATTATCTTGTATTTCAAAAAGATGTTCGTGATTTACTAGATCGAACTTGTTCAGAACTTTGAACACTTGGATTTAGTCGCCGCGAAGTCTACGTTTATTAATGAAGAGATCCAATCGTTTCAGCCTTTCTTCGTATGCCAGATTTCTAAGGAATTGGATAAATTTTGTTGCACGTCTTTGTACTTGCTCTAATTTTTCAATTTCTTTTTATAGTTTCGAACCAAAACTAGACTGCTTATTCAAGGTGTGATCTTACTATAGCATTTAAAAGAGTGAGAATTGTTTATGGTGTCTTGTAATGTATGTTCCTGGCTAGGAAACCTAACATATAGTTGCCTCTTTAACTTGGTGCTTGACACTGTTCAGTGTACTTCAGATTGTTGCTAATGACAACTCCAAGGTCCTTTTCTTCATTCACTTTAGTTAGAGAGTTTCCAAATTGGTTGAAGTCGTAACGTACAGTTCTCTAATGGATTCTTATACTCGAGTCTTTCTCCGTATAGTTCTCTAGTGGTTTTTTATACCTGTGTCTTCCTTCATATAGTTCTTTAACGGTTTCTTATACTCGAGTCTTCCCTCAGAGCTCACGTCGTCATCTACTTTGACTCCAAACTGTGTAGCAAGGCTCACACGGTCGACTGCCCTACACAAACATGTTCCTTCCACCACTCGTTCCCTGCTTGTTGAAGCCTTGTAGTGAAACCCAAGATATACAACATCGTTGGACACCCTCACATGACTTATGGCCATGGTGATAACCCTGTACAAGTATATATCACATACGCAGGTCCTCATTTAGCAAGCGGACCTTCTGAACATCTTCCATGATGTTAAATTTCTTATGTTCCACTATCTACGTAGTAAATGCGTAGTAACGTATGTTAGAGCACCACCAAGTGACTTATCATACATTTTATTTTCTGTATATACGTCAACAGGTAGTTATAAGAATCAAAATGATGAATGAAAATGTTAGCGGTATTTGGCAGCTAAGGCGATCTGCTCCACCCCCCCTCTAATGACGTCACACAATGCGTTTACAACCTCTTTTCCCGCCACATCAACACGGCGCCTTCCGTCAGGAACCAGCTGTTGTCTAACTTCCCCACCTTTACTTTCCATCGTCACCGCATCATATATACCACTTCCAGCGCGTCACGTTATCTTGCGCTTGAGAGAAGCCATATGGTCTCAAACCTAGTGACATATCTGTCAACTGGAATGTCATGTTTTGCAGATCGCTTCAACTGGTTTAGTTCATACACATCAGTATAATGCGCCTGGCTCTACATAACTGTGGTCTACCGTCTGCCTGGTATGATGCGTCACCACACGCTACAGACGACCAGTTATATACTACAGCACCACGATCCTTGAGGGGCGAGGGTACGACTACTCACCATTCTCGTGTCTCGATCTCCTCCGCCTTACGTATGCTGGCTGGCTGGAGGGGTCGTCTCCATCGCCATCTTAGCAACACATCACGAAGCATCTTCGCTCTCCAACATCTTCTATTGACCCACTTCTCCCTCTGTGTGTGTGTGTGTGTGTGTGTGTGTTACCCGGGGTTCCACATAAGTTATTTTTCTTCTGTGATTAACTGAGCAGGTGGTAGGCAGCCCCGGCCAGGGAGGAAGGGAGGTTAGTGACAGCTGTGCAGTGAGCCAGCACCTCAGTGGCTGTCAAGTTTCACTCCACTGGCTCAGGTAACCGTCTTTCCGTACAGCCTCGCCCACACGTAGGCTGCTGGTTTTCTGTCCACATACATATGACATCTGCTAGTCTGACACATGACACATACATATGACATCTGCTAGTCTGACACATGACACATGACAATATGGGACGCACGCGATTCCTTCCTTGTCACCCAACGCTACGTGTAAGCCTTGCCTTCAGGCAAAAATCCCGTTATAAGTACTCAAAAATAAACACTCGTAAGTAAGAACTGTAAGTAATCTCATACTGTGTCTCAAGAACATACTTCAGACATAATGATCATTAGAAACATGCCTGGGATTAACTCGACAAGAACCATGTTCTCATCTCAGAGTGTTAACAGTAACCATCATCCATAACAGATTAATTCCCAAACAGTGACACATTAACACATTTGTTATACTATGAGCAATAACCTTACCTGTGTTGAGAGCACAGAGGCACATTAAGACAGCGAACAATCGTTTTGTGTTCATGTCGATCAGTTTGAACTGTGGACGTCTTGTCATTACCAGCGACATCTGTTGCCAACCACAACAACTACTAGTGCTGGACCACGCCGCTAGGAGGCATCGTTCTCGTCGAGGGGCCCCCCTGACTTGCTATGTGGACAGGCTTCTTGTATAACCTTGCTTCAACAACTGTGAAAGAGAGAAAATATTTATAAGTCAGAAGAATTACATGGTTAATTATAATTGTAATACAAAGAACTGCCATGACAAGTTGATTGGGCTTTTAGCCTGATAACTGGTAAAGTTGTTTGTTTGTTTGTTTGTTTACTTTGAACGCTCCAGTAACGGACAAAAGTTCACGTCAATGAGAAAGTGAAAAATTTGTCTTGAAATTTGCCAAGTTATAGTTATTGGTAAAGACAGGAGAGGGTTGAGAGTTCCAAAGCTTCGAGGTGTAGGGAAACAAGCAGGTATCAAAACGGCCCACCCATGAGTTGCCAACGGCCACACAG
>JAUUDZ010411792.1:0-15051 GCA_032361705.1 Panulirus versicolor | reverse complement strand
GTTTAAAAGGATCAATAAGGTTTATGTCAGCTGAGACGGTGCGGGCAACTCAATGCCCTGATCAAGGATATCTCATCAACACTATATATATATATATATATATATATATATATATATATATAATCAAAATAACCACAACGATACCGCGAGGGTTAAATCCAATTAAACCCATGTGAAACAGAAAAATGATGCAGTGCTGTGTCCACCTAGGTGAAGTATGAGACTGCGGATATATGGTACTGTATCATTTCACGTCTTACTCAGTCGCACTGAAGAGGGATTCTGCGTCACCCGAAACATTACAGAAATAAAAACTCAAAATCTCTCACCTATGTTTACCCACCACCCAGATCCACTTGCAAGGAAAAAAGCCAGACATTGCAACGGTCCATCCTTGAATCGCCAGTGGTCACACAGTGGTCATGCAATGCAGTGGCTTCCTGTGTATCAAGTGGTCTAGATAACCTCGGAGGCACGCAAGCACCCAGTGCCGGGAACGAAAAACTTCGAACCTGACTACAGGAAATGGAAGAACCACCGGTGTGGCACAGTGGAAAACAGGTCATACATGGTGGACGGTGGGGAGAGCTGGTCAGTCAAGATTGCTTCTGACCAAGCTATGTCAGGTGAGTATACAGAATTACGACTGCCCTAGACGTAAGGGCAGTTCTCCACAGAAGAATGAATCAATTCTCTGTAGAATTAGACTTACTGTTAAAGGAGATAAATCTTCATCATTGATATACGCAAAGTTTGTTCTTCAGTGCAAAGCGGAACAACGTAACATGATAGAGAAGCCAGAAATATCAATAACCAAGACCTGGAATTATGATACAGATGATCATTTATTAACAGAATTAATGATATAAAAGTATGAGGTTTCAGTAAAGATAAATTACTTAGAGCAGGTGGCGGAGTTGTGCTCTTTATCAATAAAATTCTTAAAGGTAAGCAAATGCTATAACACCTGAGAGTGAGGGCATATGATCCCCCATTTTCTGGACCTAACCAAAGAAGAATGATTGTTAGTGTAGACTATAAGCCTCGGTGGTGTGAAAGATAACAGGTGTTTATTTGGAGGAATTAAGTCTCTAGCTAGCATCAAAGTTGTGATTCCAGGAGACTTTAACAACCTCTGCATTAACTAGGATATCTTAATAGATGGACGACTATATTTTCTTAAGTCAAAATATTCTTGATCCAACTTGAGGTGATAACAACATTATATACCATAATAGAAACTTTATTAACATTTCTGAAGTTGGTGAAACGTTGGGTCACAGTGACTGACCACAGTATCATCAGATTTACATCAAATCCCCGTTTTGATATGAGAGAAAATGACTAGATCAAGTAATTGTAAGGTCGAGAAGTAACATTTCCTGTTACTGATGTTTTTCAAGAAATCTCAGCTATAGAAGGAAAGGTTACGAACGACTAGAAGTTCGAGAACGTAACACCATTTCACGAACAAGACAGAAACTGCGACTTGCATTATCATCTCGACCCGTTACTCTCCTTCTGGTGTTCGGGAAAGTGTTTCGAAACACAGATCAGGGACGAAATCTTCAACAGGTTTAAAGACTGAAAATTAACGACTATCAACCAAAAAAGAAAAAAAAGATATATATGTACTTGATAATCGAAAATACCTCTAGATGTGATGCGTCCAGATTTTCAAAAATACTTTCGATAAAACAGAGCACAGAATAGAACACACAAACAGTATAGACAATTCATTATGCTCGTGAATCGTAGTCTGGCTCACGCGAAGGTGAACGACCAGTTGTATCTGTCGGGGGAAACATCCCAGGTGGATCATTGTTGTTAACAAGACTGTCTTCACAGCCCCAGTTATTTACACTGCCGGTGACTTATCAATGGGACTCGGGGGCACAATATGACAATCTATCGACGGTATGGAGGGAGGTGAAAAGCCTCGAAGAAAATCCTACATTATTCAGAGATGTGAGCAGACTGATGTAGTGGTTAAAGGTATGGCATAAGGACTTTTAAGATGCACAGTAACGCATTTTGGTGATAGAGATATTAAGTGTAGATATGACAACTTTGGTACGCCAATGTTACTAAGAGAGACAAACCTTGCAGAAATTATTGATATAATCCTTTGATATACAGAGAGAAACGCAAAGCCGGAAGTAATACAGCAAACAAAATATTAGATTTCATAGCCAAAAATATGAAGTGCAAAACTCGACACGATGCTCGCTCCCTCGCAGCGACCTGGTCAGACCACAGCTGGAATACATTATTCACTTGTGATCAGCGAACGCCTCCACAAAGATTAGGTAAAACCGAACGGGAATATAGAAGAATAAAACGGATTTCGTCCCTTAGAAATATTCCTTGTGAGGAAAGGCTTATTAAAGAAAAATGTCTGCCTATATTAGCGTATTTATAAAACTTCTAAAATACTCATATAACTCACGATCATTTTGTTCATTCGACGGAAGTGCACTGATGGAAATACTCAGGTATGATGTTGAAGGGAAAATGTAATATGGGCGAAAGATTCTTCATCATGAGGGCTGTGACACGTATAACTTGCCCTCACACAATGTAGAAACGAGGACTATCTATATATTGAACAAAAGACTAGACAAACATTTTTAAGGTATTAAGGATTACGTACTGAATACGAGATTAACAACCCTTCTTGATTTTGTTTGGGAAAGGTTAATCATAAGCCACTAGTTCACTTTCTTTTTAGAGAACATCGCTTTAGGTTCTTATAAGTATCTGTCGCCTGTGTGTGAGTATACCAGAATATGTTCCTCATTCATCTCTTCCGTAATCTCTTCATGTTGTTATAGCTCTCTATACTACACTGTGATCCTTCACACTTGTTCCCCTACTATCTTGCCTTCATCTATCTAAATAAAAGTCTTCATCTGTCTAAATAAATGTCTAAAGTTGCTATTGTTGTCCCCCAATAAATCCTTGTCGTAGAGCATCAGATGTTCCCTTATCTGTCTTTTGAATGCGTTCCCATGTAAAATATGCCTAGTTTTTTCTTCATAGAGGCAGACTTAGCAATCTTTATAATGATGGCTTTCCAAGATACATTAGACGTTACGGTGATACCAAGTATGTTTGCTGTGATGAGATGTGAAGTTTGAGGAACTTCGTATGATATAGGAACGTTACGGGAAGTTTTATTAATATATTGGATTCTGAAGTTAAACTGGATGAACGTCTGCCTCACTGGAAGATCCTATCCAAGTCTGGGTTTACGGAAGCAGTTATGAAGAGAAGACAAAGCAAGGAAAGAGCTTGGAAGAAGTGGAAGAATGTGGAGTTGAGCTGTCAGCATGCAAGTGGATTTAGGGTACTTGTTGGAGAGAAGGTATCGCTTGACAGAAAGGAAGAGCGACGGAGACAGGAGAGAGTCCTGAGGAACGTCGAAGGGAGAGGAGAGGCTGATCCATCGGCAATTATGGATATGGACCGACGAGGGAGACACTTGGGTATGAAGGAGTGGAGCGAGGGAGGAAAGGCGAGAGATGGGAATCTGAAGCCCAGTGCCCCACTCTTGTCAAAGACATTCGAGTCATCAATGGCTATAACCCAGGAGTCCACAGAGTCTCTCACACAGGGTGACACAACAACAATAACAAATGAAAGGATAGCACTGTTAGGCCATGCAGTACTCTCGGGGATGGGCTGTGTCACTGCTGGTTTTGCTTTACAGGCAAAAGCGAAGCAGACTAGCAAGCTTGGGGGCAAGTGCTGAGATATCCTCGTTCAGAACCTAAGGGACATCTGGTCCTATTACTGTAGGATCAGTAATAGGTAACATCAAGGGTGAGGTAATGCCAGAGTCATCCAAGATGGAGTTAGAGAAGAAGAGAGAAGTAAATAAAAGAGTAGCTTTATCAGCAGGAGTAAAATCTTTACTGTTGTCGGTATAGAAAGTGATGGAAAAGTAGAACGACAAAAGTTGTTAGAGATACCATCGCCCAGAGACCAGATAGACCTCTCACTGGAAGAAGAACGGTTATTGTATTTCCATTGGACAAGGGGCAGCGTCTCGTATCGCAAATAACATATTTAGGGGAAGATCAAAGCTAAATGTAATTCGTAAGTTGGGTAGTCTTTTCAAGTCTATTACGACAGGTCTCTTGCCCAAATGGACCCCAGAGTACGAGTGATTCAACTATGGGCTGGAAGAAGAAAAGTCTTTGGAGAAGAGGTGGATATACGTCTCTATTCCCGGAAAAAAAGCCGCTATTTTCTCAGAAGAGATACAGACATTGCTCGAGTTAAGGCAGTAACCATCCTGAGGAAAATCAGAAAAAAAGAAATATCGTCTATTCAGCGTTTCTAAAGTGACATAACAGACGTTTAAAGGGCAGTTGGAGGCAGACGTGGGGTGTGTAAGATGTTTACAAGAGTGTGATAAGCCAGGCCAAGTTGGAGTGGAAGTTGCAAAGCTATAGCATGGTCGACTGGTTACTTGATTATATGAGCTGCAGTTCTACCAGCCTTTAATTAAAGGCGGTCAAGTTGTGCCCATCACTAGATAAAAAAACAAATGGAACACCTTTGGGAGTTAAAGATAATGCTAAGACCACATACACTCCTTCTGTGTATATGGTCTACGTTAAAGTACCCTGTATAGGGGGCCTCTACTTTGCGAGATGTCACTGGCTCGCGACGGGAACTCAGAGTGTCAAAGAACTTTATAAGGTTTGCATTGTTAGGATACCTGTGGGTTTGTAACATGCCTGGTGCAGAGAGAAACGCAAACCCCTCCTTCGAAATGAAGAATTAATGTTAATGGCAGATAATGATGTCAAAAGGTAAGATAATAGGAGAGGTACCACACAGATAGTGTGTGGTAGAAGAGAGATTAAGTGGAAGATCACGAACGTTGGGTAAATGAATGGGGAAAAGGTCAGATTGATAAGAGAAACAAGGGTTTAGGAAGGGAGCAACACCGCTGCTGCCTCAACCCCACCTCTCGTTGTTGGTAGCAGAGTCAGGTACACATATATAGTGACGGTGGCCGACGTGAGTAGGGCAGTGTAATATCATAAGTTAGTCGTCATCCTCGTACGCTCAGAGTCGCCTTTATGCAACTACCGTGGCACTCGTAGCCCTCCATGTCTCTCGGACGGTTCCAAGAATCACGGAGACAAATACTGTCAAAGTTTTGTCTCTGGCTGGCTGGTGATGGGCAGTCGAGGACCAAAAGCTATGCGTTTTCCGTGGGATGGAGACGACGTAAATTGGAATTATCTCGACTGGGGGCCTGTTCTGTAGTTGTATGTGTGTAGTGATGGATGGCGACCAGATATGAGGCGTGATAGCGACACGTTTCTCTGGGAAGCGTGGTTTCTGGGGGCTTTATCTTCGGAGGGGATGTATTGAGAATGGTGTCAGTAGGGCGACTGTGTGATGTTTGATGAGCACATGAATGTCCGTACTGTCACTGGCTGGTAAGAAAGGGATTTCATAGTGTGTGTGAAGTTTTCTGTGATCGAACATAATGGTGTTGATGTAGGCTACGATGGTGTTTGATGACTGGTAGAACTCTAAAGAAAAGAGCTGTAGTTTTATATCTATAGATTATGTGAAGTACGTTTATAACATGTGAATATCTTTTGGTATGTGGTGCGAGTTAGGAGGATGACAGAGAATGTGACTACTACAGGATAGAGGTGTGAGGAAAGGGCGTGGTTGGCGTTCCCTGTGGTGCGGGTGTGTAAGAAATAAGTGTGGGAGGTTATGTCTGGTGAAGTGGTATATAGCCTAGTCTCTTGTACGGTTGCCATTTATGTACACTTGTCTGTAGAGGAGGTGTATATCTCCTGACGACAGGGTGGTACACTGAAACACTGAGAGAAGCCACCGTCTTCACGTAGTTCGATAAATATATAATCTTACAACCACGTACAGTGAAGCACTGAAAGGTTACCACCACGACTCACATATTACACTTCAGTGTGTAAACGCCACAAGGTGAGCTGGTGAGGTTCCAGTCGATGTTCACGTACGTGTGTGTGAGCGTTCGAACATAAGAGTCAGTCTTCTTACCACATCCCAAGACGCAGTTGGCGGGGTCTCTAAATGAAGGAGGGAAACTTTGTGGGAAAGTTAATCAAAACTGCACTTCCTCTGCTCCGTGCCTGGCTATAGTAATTACCTCGTCGCTTTGGCCATGAACGATGATAGTATTATCATTACTATCATCACTATTATCTATGACATTATCACTATCATTGTTAGTGGCAGTACCACAGCCTTGCTTTTGTATGCAATCTTTTTTTTTGTGTATAAATCCTAACACCTTACTTGATTTCCTGGCAGCTTCGTTGAAATGGTGGGAGAATTGGAAATTATTGCAGACAGTAACCCCTAGATCCTTCATACGAAGTGTGTCCTTTATCTTGTAGTCCATCAGTTCCTAATAGAATTTTTTGTTGAGGTTTCCAACTTGCAACAGCTGACATTTATTGATGTTAAATGGCATTTGCCATTTACTAGACCATTCAACTGTTTTATCTAACTCCTCTTGTACTCTAAACCTATTTTCTTCAGTTAATTTGGCATTGCCGATCTTTGTCTCATTTGCACATTTAGACTGAGTTATTCAGCCTTACAGTGACGTCATGAATATAGATGACGAAGAGGATAGGTCCCAGGAAGGACCCCTGGGGGACCCCACTTGTAACGAGTGACCACAGTGATAATTCGTCATTCATTACGACTCTTTACTGTTACATAACCAAGCTCCTTCCTATCCAGAGGCCTATACAACCAGTAATCTCCAAGACTCTGACTTAAAGCTTCAGTTTATACTGGGGAACTTTGTCGAATGCTTCTTGGAAGTCCAGATATATATAGTCTCTATTGCTTTAGTCCTGTCTTGGGTACCGAATAATTTGTATTAAAATTCAAGGTGATTTGTTGGGGATAATTTGTGCCTTTTGAATCCATGCTGTGTATTACTGATCAGATTTAGTTGTTCAAGGTAAACTACGAGTTTACCTTTCTAATATTCGACTCCAAAAGTTTACATATTATTGATGTGAAGCTAATTGGACGGTTAATGCTACGCATTTCACAGTTTCTCTTTTACACGGTTTAAGAATTTAAGGGTAACGTCTGTGATTCTCCATTCCTCTGGTACTATTCCATCCAGAGGAGTATCATTGAAAATATAGGTTAACGGTGTGACAGTTTCATGTATGACGTTTTTGTTTTTATTTATGGAAAGAAAAATCTGCATCTTTTCCTTCTGCTTCTGCTTCTTTAACTGTGACGATAAATTCTGGTGTTGTATTTGCGCTATTTACCACCGTCTCAAAATTCGTGTCAGTGGCTGTTTTCCGATGTGAAAACAGAACTGAGGAACTTGTTCATGGTTCTTGTTATGCATTTATCATGCACAATGGGTTTCCCCATCTTTGTTTACTATGGGTTCTATCCAACTCCTTATACATTTCTTGTTATTGATATACTTATAAAATCTCCTAGGATTTCTATTGCTATCTCTCCTAGTGCTAATTTCATTCCTTCGCTTGGCTTGCTTAACGAGTCGCTTTACCTGTCTTCTATCGAGGTTGTTTTGCATTGCAAGATTTGGGTTATAGTCCGATTTCTTCAACTTGTAGAGTCTGTTTCTGAGCTTCGTAGCTCTTGTGATATCTGAGCAACACTGTTAGGAGCGTATATTGTTGATTTGACTATCAGTCGCGTGTATGAACCTTCAATGCGTCGAGTTGGTGTGCACAAACTGTCACTTAAAACACGTCCCTAATTCCTCTGGGCATCAACCAACGACAGTGGGACTGTTTCATGTGTCATGCGGGGGGTGGGGGGGGGGGGGATGGGAGATAGAGAGAGAGAGAGAGAGAGAGAGAGAGAGAGAGAGAGAGAGAGAGAGAGAGAGAGAGAAACACTGCACCGAAGCCCACGGAGAGGAAGTGGCGGAGGCTGGGGTTGAGGACCCGGGTTGCTGACAAGGAGGACAGCTTTAGATCGGAGTCTGTTGAGGAGGAGGAGGAGGAGGAGGAGGAGGAGGAAGGAAGACTGCCGGGACGCACTTCCCGCACGTGAGGTACGACGTGGCTCCCGCGAATGAAAGGTCGGAAAGAAGGAAGGAAGGAAAGAAGGAAGGGGATGGGGCGAGAGTATTGAGAAAAGAAAGAAATTCATCTTTTTTTCCCTTTTTTCATGCAGAAGTAAATTTCAGCGTCTTGCTCACGTGGGCCAAGAGGAAATGTACCCAGTAGGGAAGAGTTTGTTGTGCAGAATGTTGGAACGTGACGTGGCAGAACACTAGCTAGTGTTGCTCTGGTGGAACATACTCATCGCAATACACCCCCCACACACTCGCTACCTTCACACAACACTCATTGACTGAATACAACCTGTCATCGCTGATAACCTGATCCTAACATTCATCTTCATTCACACCCAGAGAAAATGGCTTCACATTCACCTTTCTTAACCTATTATCCATACACCTTAGATCTATTATAGATCACATGTAACGAAGTAGCTTTACACGAAGACCTAATCTGATTACATCGAAATAGCATCCATAATCAAGTCACTCTCAAAAAGGAAAATGAGACTGTGAGACTTAAACCACGTTGATAAGAAAGACAAGAGAAAGATAAGTGTACGAAAGGTAAAGATACTAAGTAGACCACTGTTTGGAAGGCAGTGGTGCTTAATGCTATCTGAAGATTATCAACAATCACACGGCAACTGGAGTGGTGTTCGAGCCTGGGTTACTGATGACTAGCTGGATGTAAGGAAGCAGTGCTCTTATGGACATGCCAGCAGTGAAATGTGACTCACTCATGACAGTGGTGGGTCACCCTGCAATGTTTATCAAGCACGCGAACATGGAAACTCCCTGGAAGCTCAGAAAGCAAAAGCTACCAGATCCTTTATAATGCACAGATCTCTTAATGCCCGCAGTAGGCTCCAAATGTCTTAAAAGAGCACGTAGAAACTATATCTAACTCTCTGCCTTAAACATTTCTCTTTCTAAGTATACATAAGATGGGCAAGCTTTCGAACGTTTATGAAAGAGGAAAAGCAAAGTAGGATGCTATCAAGACGAGGCAAGTGATCAGATAGGGAGAAAGGAGGTTGATTCTACGTGACCATAGCTTTACCGACCTTACGGGAGTTCGAGCTTGCAATACCAACTGTGTCATACTCTACAAGGAGAACGCAATGTCTCACACACGTTATAATCCTCCTGACAGTCAATAATTCGCCTCACTGTCTGTAATTAGTCTGGTAGGATGTGATATGCTTGACGATCTCCAGTTAACCTCGCAATCAGTGATTAAACGTGGCAAGTGACAATATGTCTGAGATTCCGTAATAGGGAGGGTCTGGGCAGTTCATCTCACGCTCAGTAATTAAGGTGTTGGTAATGAGATGCGTGATCATCAGTAACTCATCTAGCAGTCGGTAATCCACCAGGGAGGAGGTATATGCTTTCCTCTGGCTGATTAATCTCACACTCGGTGATTAACGTGGCAAGGGATCATTTGCATAACGATGAGTAATTAATTCACTTCATTGTTCCATATTAACCATGGGGGTAGTACCAAGCTTGACTAATCAGTAATAGTTCACCTCGTATTCAGCAATTAACCCGACTGGTTTTCATATACACTTAACTATCACTAATTCACCTTACCGTGACTAGTTAACCTGGTAGGTGGGCAGTATACTTAACGACCAGTACTTCTGATTACCAACAAATCGCTCGTCACTCAGTCGTTTAGGTCATAATTACACCCACATGGGAGCCAGTTCGTTGTCATTGTTTTTTTCCCCCCTTGCTTGTACTTGTCTGTGTCTACATCGTAACCTGGGAGGAAAAAATGAAGGCAAGATTGCCATATGTGGTGAGCGATCCATCCAATACACCTTCCTCAGGGACCATCCTGAGGTCAAAGATCGTTAGATTCTAAGTGTTCTTGTGACCTTGACGTGGGAGGCTTCGAACTCAGTTTGTGACCCGTCGAACTCGTTTTCTATTTTTCTTGCCTTATACCCCATTTTATGAGATCCTGGCTTTTCCTTGATTTGGCCTTGACCTTTTACCTCTCGAACTCTGTTCGACGCTTCACACGCAGAATTGTTCCCTGACTTCCGTGTGTCGTCGAATGGTTGGTTGATCGAGGGTACGCCCTTCAGAGTTACCCCACACTCGACCTATCGACGCTGGGTAGTCACGGAGGAACTGGGAGTTCGAATGGGTCGACCCGAGTTCGAGAAAGCCAACATGGACACCAAGAGAACGTAATGAGGATACCAGGAGAGAGAGAGAGAGAGAGAGAGAGAGAGAGAGAGAGAGAGAGAGAGAGAGAGGCCGCTGCGAACCGAGAGGGCAGAGGTGAGGTATGAGGAAGGCTACGGACGAGTGAGTGCTCAAGCCGAGGTAACACCAGACGATGCAGGCCCCCCGGAGCAGTGTGGCCACCTCGCAGAGGATGGATGAGAGTGATGTAATAACAGACCCCCAGGAGGAGGGTGAGAGAGTCAGCCAGCAGGAAGCCACTGTAACGCTTGTTGAAGAAGAAAAAAAAAAAAAAAGAGCATAAGATCCAATTGCGAAGTTAACCAACCAACAACGGCAGATAATTGGCTCAGCCAAATGAGACTACGTTCGAGAGTTGCCGTAGTCATAACAGTGAGGGATTACACTATGTGATGGTACACTTACAAGCGGTGATGATGATTTAGGAGGAGGAGGAAATGAATGACACAGAGACTGATGTGCTGTAAGGTAAGGCACTCCATGAAAACCTCAGTAGTACAGGGGATACGAAACCTGGTCAGGCAGAAGCTGTGAACTAACCAACATTAACTTGCTAGTGAAAACGTACAAACTGTCAAGTGAATTGTTTAACTCCGTTAAAGAGACTATTACGCAAAGCAACAAGTTAGATAATGGATTATATCGTAGAGGAGTATACAGTGATATCATTTTGGTGGAATATTGCGTTTGTACACACACACACACACACACACACACACACACACACACACACACACACACACACACAATGTTACTCAGATCGCTATCACAAGGTTGTTATAACTACAGACATTATCTTTCATCTTCCAGCAAACAACCTTTTAGACACGGGTCTAAACAGACACAGCGAGAAATGGCACATCCCCTCAAAGTTAATCTAAGACACAAGCAATCTTGAGAATGCATTCATTTCCCCGCATCATGTAGATGAACCAATTACGATATGAAAATACGACGAACTAAAGTAATGGGTCAACCGTGTAATACCTTTGGTCATAGCCACTTAACCACAGGTTGGTCTGGCACTGTGTCTGGCACTCTCCCTTGTGGCTACCATAAACCTCTTGAGCTACAGTCACAATGATGAACACGACCACCGCACTACATCAGCAGCTGTTCGCCGCAGAGCTGAAGGTCTAGTGCGAACAGGATGCTAGGAGAGGAGGGAGGTTAGGAGGAGTTTATGAGTGGAACAGACGAAGGAAAGACGCGAAGAAAAGGGGTGGGTGATTACTGTCAGCAGGAGTGGAAGGGGAGGATGTCGTGAGACGGGGAGAGGACAGGGCGAGAGAGGGGTGTGTGTGTGTGTGTGTGTGACGAAGCTCGGGGAAAGAGGAGCAGCGTAGGGCATTGTAAGAACGAGAGGAAGACAGAACCAAAAAGCGTGTGTGGGACGCGGGCACAAAGATAAGGGAGGGAAAGTGAGAGAAAATGTGAAGTGATAAATTTGTAGTAAGTAGAAAGGAAGAAAAATGAAAAAAAAAGAAAGATGAAAAAACGCGTGAGATGCGTGTGGACAGGAAGGCAAAAGGAAAAGGCTTATCGGATCATCGTAGGAAGGACCGCACGAGGTATTAAAGTCTTATAAAAAAAAAAAAAGAAACGAGTAAAAAACAATTGAGGTCAGAGGTGGAAGGCAACAACGCTGGGAGGGTAACTCTCCGATCACCGGACGCTACGCGAACACCGACCTGTGAGGCAAGAGAGGTATTACAGAATCTCCGGTCTAGTGAATTTAAGTGAAGCGGATGTGAGTGTGGCGGAGGGGAATATATGTAGATGGAGCCGCAGATAGTGATACGAGGACGGGAAATATGTGGCCGGAGTAAATGATGCCGACCTTGCGCGATGTAGATGGGGAGAGGAGACCCAGGACGACGGCAGACGTAGAGAGAAGGCGGCTTAGACGACGACAGGGAGAGGGACAATGGCTGGAAGATGTAGAGGGAGATTCACCCGACAGTGGTACAACGTGAGAGAGGCGCACTGAACAATGGCGGGAAGATGTGGACGGAGAGACAGGAGGAGGAGGAGGAGGAGGGCCCGACAAACATCGAGGGTATGGAACCATAAATATTACCTTCAGCCGCTGAGAATATTTTTCCCGGGTACAAGAGAGAAAAGGAGTAGGGGGAAGGGAAATCCTTCCATGCCTCTCTCCGCCTCCCTCCTCCCGGGGATCCTTCATCACAGCACCATTTTCCTCCGTCTCCCTCGTTGAAAAGTCGTATCAAATTTCTTCTTTCTTGTTTGCTATCTGTTGCAGGCTCTGGTGATACGTCCTGTCACAGTGAGGTTGATCAGGCAAGTCTGGCGTCGTTGTTGCGTATTTCTTCTTGTCGTGATCTCTCTCTCTCTCTCTCTCTCTCTCTCTCTCTTATTTCCTCTTCCTCATTATTGTCCCGTTTTCTCTCACTCATGAATGATACTTTTCTCTCTCTTCCTCTTTACTCAGTATTTTTCAGCGAGAGAGAGAGAGAGAGAGAGAGAGAGAGAGAGAGAGAGAGAGAGAGAGAGAGGGATAGAGAGACTCTCAGATATTTCGTGTCAGTAAATCTGTTGATGGCGAATGAAAATGTCCCGGACGGGACGGGAGTGTTGCCTATGCAAATAACTTTCCGGCATCCTGCGCTTGATCTTCCCCCTTCCACTCAAACTTTCTGGAATCACAAGACCTTGGTTCGAGGCTTCACAGTGGTGCTTGCTACAGTGGCACGACAGTTGGCTAATTTCCTACAGTCGCTGTTGTCCAACGAGGCAATACAAACTCCAGTGGGTATTTCCTCAGCAGCTCTCAGTTCGAGGTAGGAGATGGAGCATAAGAAATGGGAGGTCGATGTTCTTCAGCAACACTCGCTCGAAAATCACACATCGTACTTAACTCGACTTCATGTCGTAATCAATACACACAGAGTCCGTCTTGGTTTATATATATACAGTCATTCTTTGCTTACGTCATCCACATACAGAGTGTCTCTTGCGTTAGTGACGTAATCCGAACACACAGTCTGCCTAACATCTGAACCCACAGAACTCTGGTTCGAAGATCTGACTGAGTGGTTCACTTAACAGTTTGTATCATAATTCTTCTCTTCGTCTCTCACTAACCTGTCATTGTGATTTTTGTACCTAATGTTTCGTATCTGACTGAAGTCAATTTTTATACGAAATGAAACAGGACTTTCCAAAGACGTTTGCACGAAGTTTTTTAGTGAAGACAAGGAAAACTCCTAAGATGTTTTCATTGTGTGTGTGTGTGTGTGTGTGTGTGTGTGTGTGTGTATGTGTGTGTGGGTGTGTTTCGCGGGGAGAGAGTTTTACACTCGGGTTGCCCCCGTCTTTTAACCTTGTATTATATGTGTATCTTTGTCTTTACTCCTGTAAGTGTATATATACACATGTTCTGTGCTGTTCACCATGTTCCTCTGATGTTCACGTTCTTATGTGGTACGCTCAAGTTCTTTGTCTGGTACACTCGTGTCCTTGTGTGGTGCTCATGTTCTTGTGTGGTGTTCGTGTTCTTGTGTGGTGTTCGTGTTCTTGTGTGGTACCCATGTCCTGGAGTTTTTGTGTGGTACTCATGTCTTTATGTGGTGCTTAAGTCTTTGAGTTCTTGTGTGGTACTCATGTTCTGTGTGGTGCACCAATATCACTGTGGGGTCATTCACTCGTGTTCTTGTGTGGTACACTCACGTTCTTTTGTGATTCTAATGTTCTCGGTCACACTAATTCTTACTGTGTGGTATGTACACCCCTCCTTTGTGTGGTATGTACACCCATCCTTGTGTGGTACGTATACTCGTCCTTGTGTGGTATGTACACCCGTCCTTTGTGTAGTATGTACACCCGTCCTTGTGTATGTACACTCGTCCTTGTGTGGTATGTACACCCGTCCTTTGTGTAGTATATACACCCATCCTTGTGTATGTACATCCTTGTGTAGTATGTACACCCATCCTTGTGTATGTACACCTGTCCTTGTGTGGTATGTACACGTCCTTGTGCAATATGTACACCCATCCTTGTGTATGTGCACCCGTCCTTGTGTGGTATGTACACCCGTCCTTGTGTGGTATGTACACATGTCCTTGAGAGGTTTGTACCCCATCCTTGTGTGGTATGTACACCCGTCCTTGTGTGGAATGTACACCCGTCCTTGTGTGATATGTACACCCGTCCCTGTGTGGTATGTACACCCGTCCTTGTGTGGTATGTACACCCGTCCTTGAGTAATATGTACACCCGTCCTTGTGCGGAATGTAAAGCCGTCCTTGTGTGGTATGTACACCTGTCCTTGTGCGGAATGTACACCCGTCCTTGTGTGGTATGTACACCCGTCCTTGAGTAATATGTACCCCCGTCCTTGTGCGGAATGTACACCCGTCCTTGTGTGGTATGTATACCCGTCCTTGTGTGGTATGTACACCCGTCCTTGAGTGTTATGTACACCCATCCTTGTGTCTTATGAACACCCGTCCTTGTGTGGAATACAGACAACAGTGTAGCATGAACGTTCTTGTCTGACACTCGCCTCTTTGCATGTGTTTGCTTATATAAGTCGAAAAACATAAAACTCCTAGTAGGATACCCGTGTGTGTGTGTGTGTGTGTGTGTGTGTGTGTGTGTGTGTGTCACACAAGTGGGCTCATATCGCGAGCTTGTTACATGAACAACACCTGTGGAAACAAGTGTGGCATGCGACAAGCACACACGGACCGTACACATTGATG
>JAUUDZ010411781.1:0-15051 GCA_032361705.1 Panulirus versicolor | reverse complement strand
CAAAGAGGATATATGTGTCAGAGGTGAAGGGAACGAGGAGAAGTGGGAGACCAAATTGGAGGTGGAAAGATGGAGTGTAAAAGATTTTGAGTGATCGTGGCCTAAACATGCAGGAGGTGAAAGGTGTGCAAGGAATAGAGTGAACTGGAATGATGTGGTATACCAGGGTCGACATGCTGTCAATGAATTGAACCAGGCCATGTAAAACATCTGGGGTAAACCATGGAAAGTTCTGTGGGGCCTGGATGTGGAAAGGGAGCTGAAAGGGGCATGAAAATAAAAGGACGTTGAATTGGAACTGTAGTTTCTCATTCGATTCTGCCACCATCCGCAAACAACTGACTCACTTCCCAGACTCTCTAATCCCCAACAGATTACACAGCCCTCTCTCCAAGACTCTCATAGCTACCTCCCATATCACTCTATCCATACACAAGTTGAACAACCATGGTGACATTACACACCCCTGCTAAAGACAAACCTTCGCTAACAATCATTCACCCTCCTCTCTTCCTACTCTTATACATAATGCCTTACACCCTTAATAAAATCTTCTCACTGCTTCTAACAGCTTTCCTCCAACACCAAATATTCTTAAGACCTTCCACACAGCATCTCTATCAACTCTACCATATGCTTTCTCCAGATCTATAAATACGACATGCAAAACCATCTGTTTCTCAATGTATTTTTCACATACATTCTTTAAAGCAAACACCTGATCCACACATCCTCCGCCACTTCTGAAACTACACTGCTCCTCTCCAGTCTGATGCTTTGTATGTGCTTTCATCCTCTCAATCAATACCCTCCCATACAACTCATCAAGCATACTCAACAAACTTATACCTCTGTAGTTCTAATACTCACCTTTATCCCCCTGGCCTTTATGCAATGGTACTACACATGCATTCCACAAATCCTCAGGCACCTAACCATCATCCATGCATGCATTGTATATCCTTACCAACAAATACACAACATTCATCCATACATTGTAAATCCTTATGAACAAATAAACAACAAAGTCACCTTCTTTCTTTAGAAATTTAACTGCAATACCATCCAACCCAGCAGACTTGCAACATTTCATCTTAAGCAAAGCTTTCACCACCTCATTTCTTTTCACCAAACCACTTTTATATTCAATCTCTCCTGGTATTTCCAAATCAACCCATCTCCCACCTTTCACATGACACATCCATCTCTTGCAAATGCTATCACTGCTTCCTTAAATACCTCCTTGCTTCATTTACTTTTATCTTTTGCAATTCTATATTCAATCTCTCCTGGTATTTCTTCAAACAAGTCTCTTTTCCAAGCTCACTTACTCTCACCACTCTCTTCTCTCAGATGTTGTTTCTTTCCTCAAAACCACTACAAATCTTCACCCTTGCCTATCAGACATCCCACCAGCTGCCCCTATCAACATATTCACATCCAAAAGTCTCACTTTTAAACATCTATCAATTAATATGTAATCCAATAATGCCTATGGACCATCTATCCTATTCAAATAAGTGTATATGTGTATGTCCATCTTTTTAAACCAGGTATTCCCAATCACCAGTCCTTTTTTATGCACACAACCCCCACAAGCTGTCACCATTTCCATTCATAACAATGGATACCCCATGCCCCTTATAAATACCCTCAACTGCCACATTACTCACCTTTGAAATAAATCCCCCAACATCCATAACTGGTCTCTTACATCAAAACTGCTGACACAATCGCCAAGTCTCAAAACATTTGCTTTTCATGTTCTTTCTTCTCTTGGCCACATGCATAAGCACTAATAATCACCCACCTCTCACTTACCATCTTCATTTTTACCCATATAAATCTTAAATTTATTTTCTTAAATTCTATCACACACTACCACAACTCCTGCTTCATGATTAGTGCTAGCACTTTCTTAACTCTTGTCCTCTCACCAATCCCTGACTTTATTCCAAAGACATTTCCAAACCATTCTTCCCCTTTACCCTTGGGCCTTATTTCACTTCAAGCCAGAATATCCAAGTTTCTTTCCTTAATAACATACTTCCTATCTCTCCTCTTTTACTCATTAGACTACATCCACACACATTTAGACACCTCAACCTATGCCTTCTACATAAGTGAGAGGTGAAGGTGAAGATTTGTACAGGTTTTTGGAAATTAGAAAAAAATGTTGGTGAGGAGAGAGTGAAATTGGAAAAGAGCCATTTGTGAAGAAACACCAGGGGAGATTGAGTTTGGAATGGCAAAGGGTGAGAGTAAATGAAGCAAGGTGAGTGGGTGAGGAATGGGAGGTATCTAAGGAAGCAGTGCAGGCATGTGCAAGACATGCGTGTGGTATGTGAAAGGTGGGAGTTGGGCAGATTACAAAGGGTAGTGACTGATGGGATGAAGTAAAGCTGATAGTAAACGAGAAAAGAGAGACATTTGGGCAGTATTTAAAAGGGAAGGAGTGCAAATTATTGGGGGATGTATCAGAGAAAGCAGCATGAGATCAAGAGGAAGGTGCAAAGGTTGAAAAAGAAGGTAAATAAGAGTTGGCATGAGCAAGCATTAGTAAACTTTAGGGAGAATAAGATGTTTTGGAAGGAGGTTAATAATGTGCAAAAACAAAAGAACACAAAGGAACATTGGTGAAGGGGGCAAGAGACCAAGGATTGAATAGTGATGAAATGAGAAGCAGATGGAGTATTTTAAAAGACTGTAGAGTGTGTGATGACTGAGTGGCAGATGTAGGGTGATTGGGTTAAAGTGGTATTCAAAGTAAGAGTCAAGGAGAGAAATTTGGTGAAGAGAAAAGAGGTGGTGAAAGCCTTATCTAAGATGAAATGTGGCAAGGTGGCTGGAGCGAATGGTATTGCAGTTAAATCTATTAAGAAAGTGGGTGACTATGTCGATGATTGGTTGTTAAGGATTTTCAGTGCATATATGAATCATAATGAGGTGCCTGAGCATTGATGAACTGCACATATAGAGCCATTATATGTAGAAAAGGGGGATAAAGATAACTGTTCAAACTACAGAGGTATAAGTTTGTGGAGTGTAACTGTTAAGTTATATAGGAGGGTATTGATTGACAGGGTGAAGGCACGCACAGAGCATTTGACTTGGGAGGAGCAATGTGGTTTCAGAAGTGGCAGAGGATGTGAGGATCAGTTGTGAGAAATACCTAGAGTAACATTTATGGATCAGGTGAAAGAATATGACAGGGTTGACAGAGATGCCTTGTGAAATGTCTTAAGGATATATGGTGTAGGAGGAAAGCTGCTATAAGTATCTCTATCAACCCTGTCATATGCTTTCTACAGATATATAAATGCCACATACAAATCCTACTGTTTCTCTAAGTATTTCACATATACTTCTTTAAAGCAAACAACTGATCCACACATCCTCTATCCTTCTGAAACCACTCTGATCTTCCTAAATCTGAAGCTATGTACATGCTTTCACCCTCTCAATCACCACTCTCCCATACAACTTACTCAGTATATTCAACAAATATATATCTCTGTAGCTTGAACACTCACCTTTGTACCCCTTGCCTTTATACAGTGGCACTCTACATGCATTCTGCCAATCCTTATGCATCTCACCATGATCCATACAGACAAAGAAAATCCTAATCAACCAATCAACAACATAGTCACCCTTTCATGTTATGCATGGTTTTAACCACCTCTACTCTCTTCACCAAACCACTTTCCATAACTCTGTCTCTTCACATACCTTCCCAACCTAACCACCCTACAACTCCCACCCTATCATTAAACACACTACATCTCATCACCTCATCACCCCCTTCACTGATGTTCCCATTTGTTTGTTTGTTTTTCTCACACTACTACCCTCCTTCCAAAACATTCACTGATGTTCGCATTTGTTCTTTTGTTTTTCTCACACTACTACCCTTCTTCCAAAACATCATCTTACTCTCCTTGAGGTTTATTGATATACACTCACCTGAACCTTCATTTGCCTACAGTTTCAACCCCCCCCCTCACCGTCCTCTTGATCTCCTTCTCTTTCTCTCTCCCAATCGTTTGTGCTCCTTTCCTGTAAGTACCTCCCATACACCTCTCTCTTCTCTTTCACTGACAACTTTAATCTGTCATCCCACCAATCATCACCCTTTCTCACCTGCACACCCACCTTACATTTGCCACATGCATCTCTTGTGATACACAAATTTCTTTTTACATGGATGAGTTCTCTAAAACTGGCAATGTTCAGTTTGATTAAAGATAACTGTATTATTAAATGAAACAAGTGCTCACCTAAATAACTGTATTTGTCCACAGGAGAATTATTTTCAGTAACTGGACCAAAATACTGTGTCTTGTCCTTGAGTAAAAAGTCATCTGAAATATTGGAGGTGTGAACTGTCCCTCGCCATGTGTAAGGTCCAGGCACCCCAAGTACTGCCTCGTCATCAAGTAGCAAACCACTGGTACCTGCTTGACAGAATCCATACTGCTGGTGGCCCCTAGAAATTATAAATAAGTATGAAGATAGAAACTCAACAGATATTCCTAGAGTAATAATTCAAATTACATCAGGAACAGATGAGTCAGTCCTATATCATCTCAAACACAAAAATTAAATAAACAATGCAAATCTCTTGAAAAAGGAAACTTTTATTTATCTCTGAATCAAAATGGATGGGAGGAAGAGAGTAACTCTTCTTTAAAAGATCACTAACTTTATAAAAAGTCTACAAACTCTGAAGAATGTATGTTTTGAAGCATGAAAAGCTCTTTCTCTCAGGGGAAGTGTCCTGTTAGACATGAGAGATATCTCAGACCTCTGGAAGTTAGAAACCCTGTAGCCCACTATCTTTGTTATTCACCTACTAAGTAGTTAATGGCATATCTTGAAGTGGGTCTGCCCTCTCACAAATCAACAACCACAAATCAATGATGGATTCATCATTCCTAGGTCATGTGCTGAGATGCACCCCATTATTCTTGGTGATTTTCACTGGTTAGAGAAAAATTTCTAAAGAAAAGATAAAAGCAAGAAACACATTGTTACGAACCTGTGTGTTCATTGTGTCTATGGTGTAGAAAGCTGTATGTTATAGGTAAGCCATGTGGTGACCTGGGGGTCTCAACGGATTCCTCGGCCACTCCCACGCCAAATGGCAATTAAAGTCGTGCACATTGCACCGGCCCACTAATTATTTATTCCTCTAGTTGTGTTGTCAAGTGACCCGGGGTTAGCCACTAGGTCATGCCTAGGAAAGGTCGCCCTCTCCTCCTTGTTGTATTGTCAGAGATGCAGGGCTGGGCCTTAAACAGTATGAGGGCCGGACCTTGGGCCTCCAGCCACAGTCAGGATGAGGGTGTGACAATCAGTCTTTTGACCAATCAAGAGTAATTGTTGGTAATTCCTCCCTATCATAGTTGAGGCAGGCAGGTCAGTGAGGGGCTGGCCACTCCTGGCTGGCTGCCCCTCCAATAAAAGCTTGGCTGAGATTCCTTCAGCCATAACATGCCCAGCAAGTAATGTAGGTTTTCCTTGTCTCAACCCTTAGCCACTGCGACCATTACAAGCCACTCCAACCACTAAGATCACAGAGTGATGCGGCGCTGCCCTAGTGTCAGGTCTGAGTGTAACAATGTATTATAACTTGTCACAGAATTGCCCAACAAATAAGTATATCTCGTATAATGTTTCTATAGTCAAATTGTCATATAGGAAAGAGATCTCCTGATTTGAAATCTTACCTGGAATGTGGAATGTTAAATTTTAAGTGTTAACAAAAATATTTGTACACGATTAATTCATTTGTTATCTTGTACTCTTTATTTCTTGTATTATATATAGTTTTAATACAGGTGTTTAATCTAATCTCATAACTCTAAGTTAGCGTTATCTAGAGTGCATAACAAATTCATTGGCGACCTTGTCCCAGATTTTCTTGCCTGAATGGAGTCTCTTTCCTCAGTGATATTAATGTCAATCCCGAGAGCTTGCAGTTTCAACTACAGATACAGAAGGAACAGACTGAACTAGCTAAGATTAATGCACAGGTGCATATAGAAAAAGTAAGGAGTGAACAAGCTAAGCTAAGGAACAGACTGAACTAGCTAGAATCAATGCACAGGTGCGAATGGAAGAAGTGAGGATTGAACATGCTAAGCTAGCACTGGAACAGGATAAATTATGACAGGGTGCATCACAGTCAGTACCAGTATCTGATTTCATGAGACACGCAAGTTTTGTGCCAAATTTTGTGAAAATGACGTAACTAAATTTTTCCATATATTTGAAAATGTCACCAATCAGCTCTCTTGGCCTAAGTTTGCCTTAGTCGATTTTGTTAGACCCTTTCCTTGTAGGTAAGGCTCAGACTGCATATGCTGACTTGTCTAAAAACCAGTGACTAATAATGATGTTGTGAAGGATGTTGTGCTGAAAGCTTATGAGTTATCTCCAGAAGCTTACAAACATAAGGTTAGAGCTAAGCGTAAGAGGGCAATTTATGCACACAGTGGCTTCGCTCCAAAAACGTTTGTGAATGAGGAACTTAGAGAATTAATAATACTTGAATAATGTAAGAATAGTGTACCCCCTGAAGTGCTTAATCATTTAATTGATCGAGAAGTGAAGTCTGTTGACAAGGCTGGGGTACTAGCGGATCAGTACACGCTGACTTGCAAACTTGGTATGGGGAGACTTTTGAAGGGTTTTGATGGCAATGGAAGAACCAGTAATAATGTAACCCCGCCTGAAAATTCTCCCTTGCCGGAGGCTCCTAGGAGTCAGAGGAACAACCCCAAGAAGGTTAAGGCTTGTTATAATTGTGGCAAGGTTGGGCACCAGGTGAGGGAGTGCTGGGCTGGGGTGAAGGAATCCAGAGACTCTACCAAGGGTAGGCTGGTGAGTCTCTTCTCAGCTTTAGGGCCACCTAGTAATGTAAGAGAGGCTATCCCGGAGGATCCGTTTCAGGGGACTACAACACATTCCTGTTTAAGGGCTATGTAAATAGATGTGGGGTACGAAGAAAAGTGACTGTATTATGGGTTTCTGGTGTGCTGCAGTCCCTGATGTTGGATGGCTTGGTGTTGACAGGAGAGCTTACTGACCTAGTCTTGTTAGACAGGCTGTGGAGGCTCAAGGAAGCTCCACTAATCGATGTATGTGTGTGGAAACAGATCTCTTCATGGGCCATTCTCTCGTAGGGGTTGTGGATAGGTTGCCTGTCTCAGGAGTGGACTTTGTGTTAGGCAATGACCTAGCAGGAGGAAAAATTAATCTGCCTGTGTTGCCTATGGGACTGGTGGATTCCATGGGGACAGTGCAACATGAGGAAGAGGTACCAGGGACAATCACTGAGTACGTGGATGCCAGATCCATGGCAGCTAGCACAGCAGGCTGGGTGCCTGGGGACATAGCCATTGAGGCAGAGAGACTGAAACTACTCTCTGAGAGTGATACCAGTGAGAGGAAGCTGTGTGATACCCTCTCCGCTGGTGTAGACTCCACTGAGATGGAGGAATTGAGGACACTCCCTGAGAATGATACCAGCGAGAGAAAGCTGTGTGATACCCTCTCTGCTGGTGTAGACTCCAATGAGATGAAGGAATTGAGGACACTCCCTGAGAATGAGACCAGAGAGGAAGCTGTGTGATACCCTCTATGCTGGAGTAGACTCTGTTGAGACAGAGGAACTGAGAACACTCCCTGAGAGTGAGACCATTGAGAGGAAGCTGTGTGATACCCTCTTTGCTGGTGTAGACTCCGCTGAGATGGAGAGACTGAGGATACTTTCTGAGAATGAGACCAGTGATAGGAAGCTGTGTGATACCCTCTGTTCTGGTCTGGACTCTGTTGAGACAGAGGAACTGAGGACACTTTCTGAGAATAAAGAGAGTGAAGGGAGATTGTGTGATACCCACTTTGCTGGTGTAGCCTATGTTGAGGCAGAGAGACTTAGTACACCCTCTGAGGATGAAACTAGTGAGAAGCAATGTGATACCTCCTGTGCTGGTTTCAAGCCTGAACAAGAATCAGTGGGTGAGGTTGATGATTTGTCTTGGACCCATTCAAGAAAGCACGGGATCAAATGACAAGATGGCATGACAGATGGTCTCAATTCAAGAACTTTGAGACGGGCGACAATGGGCTGCCTCTATTACCCCAACCGGTGCTTAAACGACATGTTAATCATGATTCTACCCCTTTCACGCAGAATGTTCTGGCTTGCAAAGAGGATGATCTAGCTGCAGGTGCCCTGGGGACCTGGGGACCTGACGGAGGCAGGGACGGGGAGGAGGAGGAGGAGGAGAGGCTTTCACATCTGACTGAGAAGCAATGGGTGGAGAGGTCTGCCCTCCTGTCGATGCACCCAGAGGTCTGTCAAAACTCACCTAGACAAGTCTCTCTGACACTCTGACATCGACATGGGGGATGCCCAGTCTATTGTACAGGCTCTTTACTGGGTAAGTCCACAGCGAGCTACCATTCTTCAGGAGGAGCTGGACTACATGCTGGAGCACAATCTGATGGAGCTGTGTCAGTCAGTGCAGAGCTCGCTCATAACCCTTGTACCTAAGCCTGACAGGACCTATCGGTTCTGCATCAACTACCACCAAATCAGCAAGGTAACGAGGACTGCTAGTCCCTTTCTTCACCAACAGAAGGGCCCACGCTTTAGTCCCTACATGTGCCCACCAATCTACAAGAGAACTGAAGTGTTTCCTGGGTATGGATGGATACTACAGGATGTTCATTATTAACTTTTCCACAATTACAGCCCCTCTCATAAATCTATTGAAAAATGATGTCAGATATAATGGGAAAGAGCAGTGTAAGACAGCCTCTCACCAGTTAAGAGCAAGACTTTTTAATTGTTCTATTTTGTAGGCTCCAAACAGGTTAGCTGTAGATGCCAGTGATGTAGGCGCTGGTGCTGTCCTCTTGCAGGAAGATGGAGAGAGGGTTGATCACCCTATTAACCTTGGTAAGAAGGTTAAGCCCAAACACTGTCCCACCACTGAGAAGAAACTTTTGTCTTTGTTATTTGCATTATAACACCTGTATAGTTGTGCCCTTTAAGCAATCATCCTTGTGGGTGTACTGACCACCATCCCCCTTAAAAATGTTAACAAGTTCCAGGATAGGAGTCAGAACTTAATTTGGTGGGCCTTCCTCTGTCAAAAGAACAATTTAGAGGTTCATATCATTGTTGGCAAACACAGTGTACTAGCAGATTGTTTATCCCACTCTTAAGAAAATTCCTCTTCCAGGAATTTTCTCCTTTAAGGAGGGGGTGTTACAAACCTGTGTTCACTGTGTCTATGTTGCAGAAAGTTGTATGTTATAGGTAAGCCATGTGGTGACCTGGGGGGTCTCAAAGGATTCCTCGGCCTCTCCCATGCCGCCTGGGATTTCACACCTCGCACCGGCCCACTAATCATTTCTCCACTTGTGTTGGCAGGCGACCTGGAATCAACCATGAGATCATGCCCGGGAAAGGTCAGCCCCTCCTCCTCAGTGCATCATCAGAGATGCAGGGCTGGGCCTTAAACAGTATGAAGGCTGGACCTTAGGCCTCCAGCCAATCACAGTCAGGATGAGGGCATGACAATCAGTCTTTTGATCAATCAAGAGTAATTGTTGGTCATTCCTCCCTATCATAGTCGAGGTTGGCAGGTCAGGGAGGGGCTGGCCGCTCCCAGCTGGCTGCCCCTCCAATAAAAGCCCCTGACAACTGCTTGGCCGTGATTCCTTCAGCCATCACGTGCCTGGCAGGTAATGTAGGTTTTCTTTGTCTCAACCCTTAACCACTGTAGCTATTACAAGCCACTTTGATCACTGAGTGATATGGCACTGTGTCATGTCTGGTTTGAGTGTAACAATGTATTATAACTTGTCAAAGTATCACCTGACAAATAAGTGTATGTCATATCATGTTTCTATAGTCAAATTGTTATAAAGGAAAGAGATCTCCTGGTTTGAAATCTTACCTGGAACGTGGAATGTTAAGTGTTAACGAAAATATTGTACCCAATTAAGGAGCTTTTCTTATCTTGTACTCTTTATTTCTTGTATTATATGAAGTCTTAAAACTGGTGTTTAATTCAATCCCATAACTCTAAGATAGCGTTATCCAGAGTGCATAACAACATTCAGAAAAATGCCCACAAGAGACCACCCTAGAGAAAGAGAGCTTTTCATATTTGAACATTAATTTCTCTCCAGAGCTGTTCTGTCCTATGAGCTACCAAAGAAGGGGAGGGTTAGAGAAAACTTTCATTTAAAAGGCCAAACACAGCAAGAATACTACCTTAAAAGTCAAGGGTTCTTCAGCCCTGACAATGGCAATCCCAAGGCCACACTAGAACAACCTTGTAAACAACCCAGAGCATTGTTGAATTCCAACATCACCTTACAAGGTGAACAAATTGAGGATTTAGAAAATGTCCAGAGGTCTTTCACAGCCCACATTTGTGTGGTAAGGGAAATAAATTACAAGGAAAGACTTAAAACACTGAGGCTATACCCCCTGAAATGAAGACAGGAAAGGTATATCATCACCTACACTTGGAAAATCCTTGAAGATATTGTTCCCAAACTACATCTGGAAACAACGTCCTACTGGCACGACAGGGATGGAATCTTCATGAAATACTAACTCTGAAATCCAAAAGAGCCATATGCATGAAAAGAGAGAACAACTTGAATATATAGGGCCTAAGAATCTTCAACATTTAACCAACTACCGTCTGAAACAGCATGGGATGCAAAGTGTTCCAAACCAACTAGGCTGTATGGGTTATGTGAGCCTGAGGGTTATGGCTTCCAGCAGCTTGGTCTATGAATGACCCAGTCCAGCAGCCTGGGCCCAGCCTGGGCTATAGAGATGAAGACCCCTAAAAACCAAGAGGTGTCCATGAGGTACAACCTAGAGTAAGGTATCACTGCTGAATCTGTTACAGAACAACCATATAAGTTCACCAAAGGAAGGGTCTCAGAAAGGCTAACTGTGATAATCTACTTCCTGAACTCTTAGCTTTTGACATACAGGCAAAATGGGTTCACAAAAAAGGATTCTTTTCCCTACTGAGAGAAGCTTAAAAATTTCTGGATAATAAATGATGTTTCCCTCAGAATTGCTGATGATCAACACAATCCATTTAATTTTTACTGGCCACATAGAACACTTCTTAGACCTAGAGGTTGCATTCTAAAATATTAATTTTCTCCTAGCACCAAAACTATCAAGAATGGAGTTGCATTTCATTGTTACAAGAACAATGAAAAACTACTCTGAGTGTAAGAAAATTGGGACTTGATAACCATTATAGGTTTGGAGAAGAAAAAACAATTATACAAGTATGGACCCTGTGGTTCAGCAGTAAGCATTACTGATCTTGACACATATAAAGGCCCACATGGATATAAATCCTGGATGAAAAGTCAGCCTTCATCTGTTCAATAAACTGGGTACTTGGCTTAGACAAGGGGATATATACAGGGTATCAAAAAGAGGGCAAATAAGATTAAGCTTAGTGAGTATCAGCAAGTTTCAGACAAATGAGAATTGGGAGAGTGGGTACCAGGAAACTTTAGGAAGAATAAGAAAATTATTTAGAAAAGTAACTAATAGTGTGAAGAAAATAAGATAAGTAGGAACATCAGTGAAGGGGGGTAAATGGGGAAGAGGAAACTGGCAGAAATAAGATGATGAAACAGAATGAGTATTTTGAAGGCTTGCATAATGCATTTCCAAGTTTGGTGGATGTGGAATTTTTGGATGAGGAGGTATGTGAAGCAAGACAGCCATAACAAAAACTTTGGTGAAGAGAAAAGAAGTTGATTAAACAGTGCATACGATAAAGAGAGCTAATTGAATGAAGTGGATGGTATTGCACTTGAATTTCTTAAGAAAGAGGGCGATTGTGTTGTTAATTAGTTATTTAGTTTCATCACTGTGTGTATGGCTCATAGAGAGTTGCCAGAGCACTAGCAGAATGCCTGCTTAGTGCCATGGTAAAAAAATAAAAGGTAAAAAAGTGAATGTTAAAATGAAAGAGATATATGTAAGCCTATTAAGTTCACCTGGGCAGAAAGAGAGTTTAGTTGGGATGTGAGACTGAATGGAGAAAATTCAGAGGAAGTGAATTATTGTAGAAACTTGGTAATGGGCATGGCAGTGAATAGAACCACAGAATTGGAACCGAGTCATATGGTGGGAGAGTATGAAGGTTCTCAGAGCACTGAGAAATGCGTGGAAAGAGAGGCAATTATCCGAGAGGGAGAAATTGGGTATGCTTGAACATGTAGCAGTCCCAATGATGTATGGATGCAAGGCATGAGCTATGGATGATGATATACAGAGGGTGGTGGTTGTGTTGGAAATAAAATGTTTGGGGAAAACATGTGGGGTGAGGTGGCATGATTAAGTTAGTAATAAAAGAGTAGAAAAGAGGTGTAATAAAAAAAAAAAGTGTGGTTGAAATAACTGAAGGTGTGCTGAAATGGTTTTGATATGGGGAGAGAATACATGAGGAGAGGCTGATAAAAACAATGAGACACAAGAATGAAAAGGGAAATGAATGGTGGACAGAAGAGATTAGAAATGCTACAGAAGAGAAGAAAAAGGCATATGGTAGACTGCTCAATAGGAATGTACCAGAGCAATTCAGCAAAGGAGGAGGGAAGAAAATAAAATATGTAAGCAGAATGTTAAGAAGCTGATAGAGGAAAGCAAATAAAGAGTAGATGAAGATTTTGGAAGAAAGTTTAGTGAAAAGTTTTAGGATAATAAGAAACTATACTGAAAGGATGTGAAAAAGAAAAGAAGTGGATGTAAAAGTGGAAATGTTGATGAAAAAAGTAAGGAAGGGGAATTGCTAAATCAAAGGAGGAAGTAAAAGGCAGATGGCAAGAGTATTTTGAAGATCTGATAAATGTGATGAATGTGGGAGAGGCAGCAGTTGTTACATGCATTCATAGTGGTCAAACTTGTACCTCAGATCCCTTTCACACTCAGATTCCTCCCGCACCAACCCACCTCCTACAGACATCCCCTCCCCCTCCCCCATTCTCCTAGTTCCATCCTTAGCTCGACCATGATTTGCTCTCCTGAGCAGTTTACATCTATCAAAAAAAAGACCCAATGTTCTCATCTAATACTCTACCAAGTCAGGCTTTCCCACATCAAATGCACTAACCTCCTCCCTACAGAGAACTTTCAATTCTTCTGTTTATTCCCAGCATTCTACTAAGGGTGTCAAGTGTATTGATGCAAGAAACTGAGTACTAATGATGGGCGATTTAAATGTGAAAATGAATAATGTTGCAGTCAATGGTATAAATAAGAGGCAATGGGTACCCAGTATCATAAATATGAATGGTGAACAGCTTGTGAAGTTGTGCACTTAAAAAGGACTGGTGACTGGGAATACTTGGTTGAAAAAGAGGGACATACATAATTATACATGGGTGAGGAAGAAAGACAATATGAGGGCATTACTGAATTATATACTAAATGATAGGTGTGCAATGTGGATGTGAATAAGCTGAGGGCTGTTGATGAGTGTCTGATCATTACCTGGTGGAGGCAAAAGTGATGGTTTGAGATTTTTGAAAAAGAAGAAATTATATGAGTAAGTAGAGGATGGTGAAAGTGAGTTTGGAAAAGAGACAGGCATGAAGAAATAACCAAGAAAGATTGGGTGTAAGACAGCAAAAGATGAAATTAAACGAAGCAAGAGTAGTGGGTGAGGAATATGAGACATTTGGGGAAGTTGTACCAGCATGTAAATATTAAACCAAGTAATCTTAAATCAAATTTGAGGAAAAGCAGGTATATACATGTGAATAAAAGCATTTACATTTCCTGGAAGGAGGTGAAAAAGGAGGAAGTGAAAGGAAAATGGAAAGAGTATTTTGAAGAACTGATGAATGTGGGAGAAGGGGAGGCAGCAGTTGTTACATGCATGGGTATGGAAGATGGAAGGAATAGGATACAAGTGCAAGGGCCTATAGCAAAACGGGAGGTAAGAAGGGCAATAATGAGGCTGAGAGTAAGAAAGACACTTGAAGTGGATGGGATTATGGCTGAAATGCTGAAGTAAGGAGGAGAAAGAGTAATAAAGTGGATGCATCTTATATGTAACTTAGCATGGAAACAGAATGTTGTGCCTGAGGAATGGATGAAAGCTATTATCATTCCTTTATTCAAAGGAAAAGGTGCTATGGATGTATGCAGCAATTATAGGGGAATAAGTCTGTTAAGTATGCCAGGAAAAGCATATGTAAGAATATTATTCTTTATCGCTCCCAGAACCTTTGCCCCCTTCCCCCATCCACTGCTAAGTCCACTCCCAGATATCTTAAGTAAAACTAGGGGTGCAGAGATGGAGTGCGGCAGTGAGATGTGATGGCTAACAAAAGCCTGTTTGTGGATGATACTGTGTTGTTTGCTTAGAGTGAAGAGGATTTGCAGAAAGTTTTAAGTGTGCTTTATGATGTGTGTGAGCATAGGTGATTGAAGGTTAATGCAAGTAAAAGTAAAGTAATGATGTTTGAAAGAAGTGAATTTACAGATTTTGTAAAGCCATATAGAGTAAAAGAAGAAAGTGTACTAAATTATTTTTTGGATATGAAGGGATACAGACTGGAAGTGAGAATTCAAATATTTAGGAGCTGTCTTGGGTAAATGTGGTGATATGGAAGGAAAGATGAGGAAGAAAGCAGTACAGGATATAAGAGTCATTGGGTCCCTTAATAAAATAATGAACAGTAGAGGTGTAAGTATGGAAGTGAGGAGAGAATTAAGGGACTGGATGGTCCTCCCAACCCTGATCTATGTAACTGAAACATGGATATGGAAAGAGTCACACTGGTCAAGAATCCAGGCTGTGGAAATGAGCCATTTGAAAAGGGCATATGGCATGACTAGAAGGGATAAGAAAGAAATGAAAGGGTGCATGAGAGATGTGGTATGGCAGAGAATGCAAAGGCAATGAATTGTACAGTAGTAGAATGGGTGAAACGCAATACTTCGAGGTGGTTTGGGCACATGGAAAGAAT